>CAJNIZ010042578.1:36716-54031 GCA_905231905.1 Symbiodinium pilosum | reverse complement strand
TTTAGGGTTTAGGGTTATGGGAAGGGTTTAGGGTTTAGGGTATAATGTAGCCCCATGATGAATAAACCCCTCTCCTTTTAAGGGCCTAAACATTGGGATACCTATTATAAGCCGTCTTAAGGGGAGAAGGGTTATTAATCACGGTTCTGGGTTAGGCTAAACTGGGATACCATTAATACTCCCCTGTATAATCCCCTATATAACCCCCTTTAAGGAGTTTAGACTATAGCTCATGTGGATTAATTGTGGATTAATTGTGTGTCTGGTGTTATAAGGCTTCAGAATGATAATGCTCAATTGCATTATGTGAGCTATAGTCTAAACTCCTTGGAAGGTTCTGCAGGAGGTTATTAGAGAGGCGCATTATAAGATATTATAAGGCTTATTAAGGGGGATCCCAGAAGTTTATTGTGTACTGATGACGTGCAGGAGGTAGGCACGGTCTGTAGGGCTTAGGGCTCACCTAGAGATCCAATGCACTCCCAAGACAGGATGGCGTACTCCCTACTTCGACACCTTTATCTCTTTCCAGGGAATACTCTAGGTAGTGTGCAGCTCTACAATTTGGGGTTAGGGCTTGGAATCGGTGTCTTCCCGCAACACTAATCGATAAGAACATGAAAACGAGTACGCCACTAACTATTTCTTAGGGTTCACAATCTATGCCGCTTAGGGAAGCCCATCCCCGGAAACTCAACACCCCCTAGAGCAAACATTTCTCGAATATACAGGGGTATCACATTGTCAAATTAAGAATACTCACCGTGAGGGACTGGAGTATGATTCCCGGGGGGGGGGTGGAGGACGACGTTTAATTTGTGGGGAAGGGACTAGGCGTGTACAATCTATAAACCCTAAGCCTTAGGTGGCCCCCCCACCCAGTGACAGTGACCATAAGGGATAAAAAGGATTTTATTAGGGTCCTCTTATATACCCATTATACCACTATTACAGCGTGGAGGGTCCTCCTAACTCATACCGTGAACCCTCCTCCCTAAACCCTTTGAACCTTTCTGCAGAAGAAAACCTCAGATAAAAACAATTCCAAACTTAAACTCTAAACCCCAAAGCCCCTAAACCCCTAAACGCCTAAGCCCCGAAGCCCCTAGTCCCCTAACCCCATGAAACATGGAAAGCCCTACCTCCTCTGCATTGTTCGGATCTTCGCAACGTGCTACTTCCAAAAGAGTTTCCAGTCCTGCCTGGCCCCGTGAGTGCCATTGGTTCCTATGAAGGCCCTAAACCCTAATCCCTAAACCCCAGAAACTCTGAGTCTAAGTCTTAAAGCCTTCAGCCTTAGCTCCTAGCCTCTAAGCCCTGATCCTGCAACCCCAGACACTAAACCCTAAACCAAAAATGTACCAATGGCTAAATACTTTGAATGCCCTTTGTATTCCCAGATGTCCTTATAAATATATAGCCCCTACATACCCCTAAACCCTAAAACCCTAAGCCCTAAACCAAAAAGGGACCTCAAATGCAGGATCCGCCCCACAGCGTCCTGCCTCGGCGCCGACGCGGCGATCGGTCCGTGCGGAAGCGGAGATGGCAGGCCTCTTAAAAATGGTCAGAAAGGGTTCGTGTAGTTACCCGGTTTAGGGTTTAGGGTTTAGTTACCCTCCCCAAACTAACATGAAAGCCCAAATAGTCCTCTTTTAGACGGACTGTAGTCTTTATAGGGCCCCTTTTGGGTTTCCATGTTAGCTTCAGGGAGTGTATATAGTATAGATTTGTGGTTGAAGGTTTTTTTTCATGGCTACTTTAGGGCCCAGGCATGTGGTACGTAGCTACATGGACCCTTTGGGCGGATTATTTCTTAAGGGATCTATAGGGGCTATGTTAGCGTCCTAGGGGCTCTGTAGCCGTTATCCAAGGACAAAATAGGTGGCAGCAAGGTTGCATAGGGACATGTAGGCTCTACAAGGGTTCAGAGTTTATGGGTGGAGGGTTGAGTTTGGAGGGGTCTCTGTTGATTGTCAGATGCCCTTCAACACCCTAAACCCTAAACCTTCAATGAATGCAGATGATGAGGTAAAGCTCTCTGGGGTTTTACTCAATGTTGTGAGTTTCTGGTGGTAGAGGTGCAGGTCCTAAGGGGTCAGGGCTTAGGATCCAGGATGTTAAGGCCAGGGCTTGGGGTCTATGGTTCAGGATTTGGGGTCTAGGATTAGGGGTTCAGGTTTTACTATGGTTCCTGGTTTACGGTCAAGGTTCAGGGTTTACTATGGTTCAGGGATTGGGGTCTAGGGTTAGGAGTTTACTGTGGTTCGGGGTTTAGGGTCTAGGGCTAGGGGTTCTGAATTCAGAAGGTTGGCATGTTTAGTTTGGGGTCCTTTGAGAATGGTCTCATGCTTCTACCCAGCGGGGTTGTATCCCGTGCGTATGGGGCTTCTTTAGCGGAACTCTGGGGGACGACACTGGTTTATGTATAAGAGTCTAGGGTGCAGGGTTAAGCGTCTAGGGTTTCGGGTTAAGGGTTTAGAGGGTCTAGGGATTGTGTTGTCGCCAAATTGAGGAAACCGTTTGGGGGTACGACCTTAGAACCCAGGATGGCTAAAGACATGCGTTTAAGTCGGTGGATCCAGGTTCCCAAGGTGACGACTGCACGTCTCTGACAAGTTTGAGTAGCTCTGTCTTTTTGACCTCAGTAGTACCCGCTTTCCCATTTTGTCTCCGGGGTCTCCTTATTAAAGCTGAACATTAGGAAAAAGGGTACCCTTACTCTTGAGGGGCTATCAAGGAACCTAGGCTACTAACTTTCCAAAACTAGGTAATTGTGAACATATCTCTGTGTTGGTTAGAGTGTTAAAGTTCTCAAAAGAAGATGAAGATCTGACTTGGTTCGTTCACCCCAAACATTACTCGCTTGACGGGCGCCTCACACTGTCATACCTTTGCTGGTCAGTTTGTATTCAAAATTGCATTGTTTTTTGCGTAGAAACTCCTTCAGATGCACCCTCAACCCTGAATCTAGCCATAAGCCCTTGAAGCTTGACATAGCCTCAACATTACTATATCTTGCATACTGCCCTCTTTGAACAAGAACAGTCCCGAAGCATTGCAGGTAGACTCCCTAAGCTCCAATGGCCAATCCTAATCCCTAAACTCGAACCCCAATTACCTAGAATATAGCCCGTTATAGTCGTTTCCATTTTCTTTTCCATTGTCCCTATATAACCAATATATAACCCCCCTATATATACTGTAGATTCATGAATCCTAAAGCTTAGTTTATCCCTGAGGACACCGGCCGCCGGTGAGTCCCAGCTTGGGTGCTGCGCGCTCACGCCGCGGTACCGAGCTGTTGCGCGGCGGAAAGAAAGGTTCAGAGCTTTATGGTTTAGGGTTTTAGGGTTTCAGGTTTAGGGTAAGTTTAGGGTGCAGGGTTCAGGGGCTTTCGCTTCAGGGTTCAGGGTTTTCGATTTAGGGTTTTAGGGTTTAGGGTGTGGGTTTGGGGGTTTAGGGTTCAAAGTTTAGAGAGGATTCGTCAGGGAGATCCGCGAAGGACTCCCAGATATACTTACATGTTGGCTCAAGTATTTAGTATACAGCTACATGGACTCTGTGGGCCTAAGCGCTATGGGAAATCAGGCAAGCAGGCAGCGGAATTCACGAGGGAGGTGGCGGCACTGGTCGTGCTGCCTGTAGCAAGCGTGGCTTATTTGGAGTTTGTCCTACCGGTCACCATTGGGAATCAACTTCCTTAAAAGGGAAAACTTTCATAAAACGAAGGGAATCTACCCTTGTGGTCATTTTGGTTGGGTTTAGGGTTGAGGGTTGAGGATATAGGGTTTAGGATACCGTGTGAAGGTTCATAATGTCAGCAATTCCTTTTGTAGAAGAGATGAAAACCTGCACTTCTACATGAGCTATAGTCTAAACTCCTTAAAGGGGGTTAGATAGTTAGCGGAGTTTAGAGGAGACTACTATAGGGTTTAGGGTTTAAGGTTTAGGGTTTAGGGTTTAGGGGAATACTAGGAGTTTAGATTATGGCTCACATGCTATTCCTTTGTCAAAGGCTCCTGAGTCTCTATACCTGGTAAGGGGGGTTACTCGCCAACTCAGATCTCTCACTCCTCCCGTAGACGTCCTGTTTTGCGTTATTCGTATATAGTCCCCGTAGATAGAATATGGGGTATATGGGGATCTTATTATAATATACCCAAAGCCATATTCTATCTACTTCAGGGGGAACTATACCCTAAACCCTAAACCCTAAATAGTAGCTTCCATTTTCTTTTCCATTATCCCAATATAGCCCCTATTTTCTATCTACTTAAGGGGGGCTATATTCTTAGGAGCCTTTGGGTTCCCTTGAAACTCCACACCCTATACTCCAAACTTTACCAGAAATAGCCAGTAGCCCATGTGGATTCCCCTCAAACCCTAAAGACCTAAGCCCCAAACCCTACACACCCAAAACCTTTCCTAAACAGACAGTGGCCCATAGCTCTAGTTTGACTTTCACCTATTTTCCCCCCATTTTGTCTTCAAGCAGCCTGCCATGTTAGATTTCTAGGCAAACCCTAAACCCCAAGCCTTGAACCCAAACCCTCAACCCTGATCCCTTTGGGCTTAGGCTGTGGACTATGTCATCTCAAAAGACTTACGTGACGCCTTGCCGTATTAATGAAAGGCCAAGTACATGGGAGCTTACCTGGAAACCCTACTTGCCCAAGAAATGGGCTACTATGGGGAGAGAATATTGATAGTTCTTCAGGCTTGCGTGGGAGCCATCGATCTGTTCAAGAAGGATGCAAGCCCAGAGGAAAAGCGCGACTCTAACAACTATCAAAAGCCTTGGTTTGAGAGGTATCCTTCAAAGGCTCAAATCACGACAGAATTCAGAATGCCGACTGAAGCTTGCCAGAAACCCAATTGGCAGCTTCTCCCTTTCTCAAGGGTTTAAGGTTTATATGGCCCCCTATTTCTGAAAAAAGTACCCACCTCCAAGTCGTGATGGCCTCGTAGGGCTCGAGCCCAGAAACGTACAATGGGTGTCAGAAGCAAGGCCCTAAAAGCTTAATAGGGTTAGGCTTAAACCTTTAGACCAGGCACCCCCAAAGAAGCGTTTTATGTCCACCTCACTTTCCAAGTATATAAATATATATATATATATATGTACGTATAGTTCTGGAGGGTGCGACGGCGTGGAGGGCTGGGTTTTCTCGAGTAAACGTGCTTGTTTCGCCAATTGATAAATGATTTTGATGGTTTCCATATTTGGGAACGTATCCAGATTTTGGTAAGAATTTCATTGGATATATACCCAGAACCGTGAAATACGTGTTTCTTAGTGAGAGCCACATATCGAAACTTGGGCGGGCGCAACATGCTCCGCGTACACCCTCCAAACCTCAAACCCCAAGCCCTAAACCCTACAAGCCCTGAATCCTAAACCCTTAGCCCCAGGCTAACCCTGTAGTCTAGTTCACTGTCTGTGTTCTACTCTACTTATTGTAAACAAGATTTTTCTGCAGACCTTCGGTACTGCCCCACCCATTAACAGTTGGATAACACATATAAAATAAGTACCTAGACCCTCCTTCTACCCTCTATTAGGGCCTAAGTACCCACTATTAGGGACCGTATACTCCAATTTAAGGGTACAAGGAGGGTCCTGGTATATAGAGCCCTTTAGATGAGTGAGCCCCAAACCTTGGACTCTGGACAGTAAATCCTATTATAGCTGTTAATGGGAGGGGTTTAGGGTAGAGGGTTTAGGCTCGGGTGCCACATTACTAGCCGCAGTTCAGGGTTGAGCCTTTCGGGTGCAAGGCTTTATAGGTTTTTCAAACCTTTTCCGACAAAATCCCAAAAAAGGCCCCCTATAATCCTCCTGCACACCCCTATATTTCCCCAACTTCGCCCAGGGGCAGCGGTAGGAAATATCCCAGGCGACCCCGAAATCATCTAGCCCCCAAGCCTCAGATTGATAGGTTTCTGAAAGTTTCCTGCTGTCCACAAAAATTCCACATATACATACGTAGAAGTATATATAAAGGCCAGCACAAGAGTTCGGGAACGCCCGGGCTCAAGCCCGGATCCCCAGAACCACCCTGAACCCAAACGAAATGCCTCCTTTGAAGATTATCGCTATTATGACTAGAAAGATAATTATGGTCACAACTATTAGTATTACTACTACTCTTACCATTATCATTGTTATTACTAGCATTACTATCCTTCACATCAGGAATACACCCGTCGGTACGCTAACGTGCTCGCTCTGATGTCAAACATATCCCTTTGTGAAGCGATGTTGGAAGAATCGGGTATAACTTAAACCCTAAACCCTAAACCCTAAACCCCGGTATAACTTTGATCCTCACCCCGAAGCAATGAACCTTGAGCCCTCAAGCCTAAACCCTTGAGACCTAAGTTACTAAGTTGTCTAAGCCCCAAAACTCTGAGACCCTAGACCCTACGGTGGATACTAAAAATCCTGCATGACCCTAAGGACCCTAAACCCTGGGAATAATGGTACTATAGTATACTAAGGTCATGCAGGATTTTTAGTATCAACAGTAGAACCCTAAGCCCTGAAAATTTAGCCGCCAAACCCAAAGCACCCGAACGTCCACTGAGGATGGATGCCACCTGACTTGAGGGCAAGTACGGTTTAGGGCCTTTGCTAGGTACCCCATTAGTACCCTTTTGCCCTTTTTATTCTGGGGTCTCCCTATTAAAGCTGAATAGTAGGAAAAAGGGTACCCTTATCATTAATGGGTTACTGGGGAACCTAGTTTGGGCCAGGATTTAGGCCTTAGGGTTTGAGGTTTGGGGTTGCTGGGTTTGGGAGGTTTTGAGGGGTTGAGGTTTAGGAGGCTTGGGGTTTGCCATTTCGGGTTTGGGGTTTAAGGTTTGAGGTTTAGGGATTAGGAGGGTTTAGGAGGTTTGTGATTTAGTGCTTAGGGTTTACCTAGACCCTTGGTTCCCCCTGTAGAGCCCAACAAACCACAACTAGAACCTACGTGAGCCATAGTCCAAATTCCTCAAAGGAGGGTTATACAAGGGATTACAGGGGATTACTATAGTTGTTATTCAGGGGGATACTAGGAGTTCAGATTATGGCTCACGTAGGCCCTATTGAAGAGTACCTAGGGGGTCCCGGGGGTCCTGGCAGGGTTTGGGGTCTTCTAGCGTCTGTGGTTTCAGGGTTTGGGGGCTTACCTGGGTAGCCAAGCAACCAGAAATAAAAACATTGTTCCAAAACAAGAACTCTTGCTAGATTAGTGTCCTTGCCTACAGTAGCAGGTGGTTGTTATTATGGGTATAATCACTCCGTTTCTGATTGTTGGTTCGCTTCAGCATTTATGGTATGGCCTCATCCGTGTGGGCCAGTCCGTTGTTTTGGTGGAATTTTTGGTTTGCGGTTGCGCTTGCTGCTTAGCTTTCGAGGCAAGGAGTGTTCTTCTGGTTGCCTATGTGTTCCTCTAGCATGTGGGGTGCATTCTCTGTCAGACTCTACCTAGAAAGTCACTTACACATAATTATAGGGAACTTTCCCCTAATTTCCTATTACTTTGTGTTAAAGTAGCCCATTATTATGGGTAATAACTTGGCTTTCTAGGTAGTCCTTGGACGCCAAGCCTGAATCCCTGAGCCTTCCACCCTAAACCCTAAACGTCCTAAACCTGCCGCGCTAACCTCGACACCCCAGACCTTGAGCCATGGCATCGAACTCCCCGGACCTTAGGCAGTTTGGTTAAGCTCTCCTGCTTCCTGTAGATAGATGGTAGTTTCCATATATGTTCCATTATCCCAATATAACCCCGATATAGCCCCAACATATATATACGTATACATATACCCTATCATAACACCCACTTTGTCTGGGGATACCATGGCCCTCAAGATGAAGTAAGTAAGCTTAAACGCTCCCTTCCGGCATGGACTTATTTCAAGAATGGCCTACTCTTACTTGCTTGAAACCCCTAGAATCACGATGGCCCAAGTACCCAAATGTATGGGCCGTAAAACAACCAGATTACGGTATTGGGCACCTTAAGCCTCTTAAATTTCGGTACTTGGACCCTCAGGGTAAGATCGGGGTAAGCACTTAGGACTAGGGTTTAACTTTAAGCCCTAAACCCTAAACTGGGACTGAAGGCTCCGGATTTAGTTTTGTTCCGCCTGGGCTCTCGTTCAGGATTCTAGGACTCCAAGACTGTTGCGAACAGATTCTGGGGTTAGGGTCTAGGCCCTGAAACCTAAACCCTACGTAGACCAAAAAATCTAAACCCTAAACCCCTAAAATATATACCCTAAAACCCTCAACCCTAAAAGCCTAAATCCCTCAACCCAAGAACCTTGCTAAAACCCTCAACACCTAGCCCTAAGGCTGGTCTTGGTGGCTTGATAGAATTGAAGTGCTTAAGCTGCTTCATGTAAACCCGTGATTAATGAACCCCTTCCCTTGAAGGGCCTTAAGGTTGGGTTCCTTAGTGAGTATAATCCCTATTCACGGGAGGGGGTTTATTAATCAGGGGTGTACATTAAGCATGTATGGGCGTGAGCAACATCTGGGAGGATCTACAGAGGTATTCAAGCTCCAGCACTAAGGTTAGGGTTTATCGGCTTTAGGGCTTCAGCTCCTAATACTAACATCATACATCCCCGACCACTTATATTAAACATGTCCCCCTCTGTATAAGCTGTCTTATGAGGAATATTTACTATTGGGGGTGGGGGGGCGTTCACATCAGCAGGAATGTCTCATAGGGTTTGGGGGCAAAGATGTGTAGGCACCCGACTAGACGTAGACGATCTCATGTTGGAGGACCCCCCTCAAAACAAATGTAGGTAACATAGTAGCCTGAAATCCATGAAAAGAACCACGTAGGCCTGACATCCACCTTAAGCGAACCCATCACGCACAAAGTAATGGGAAGCAAGTAGCGTAGGAGGTCAATCTATGCGGAAGCCCTAAACCCCTAAACCCTATAGTGCCAATTAAGTAGATAGAATATGGGGTATATGGGGATCTTATTATAATATACCCAAAGCCATATTCTATCTACTTAGAGGGAACTACACCCTAAACCTTTAAGCCCTCAGCCCCTAAACCCTAAACTCTGAACCTTGCAGAAACCACAACCAGTAAGGCTCCTGACAGAAGGCTTTTTGATCAAAACTTGCTAAGGTTGACCCCCAGCAGGCCAGCTGACATGCTTCGATACCGGCCTCGGGGGTTTTGGGTCCTAGGGTTTGTGCAGGGTTTGGGTAGGGTTCTAGGACTCAGGCTTCTAGGGTTGAAGGTTCTAGGGTTCCAGGGTCTAGGGTTGGGGTTTATTCCTAAACTCTAAACCCTAAATTGTTTTGGGTTTGGGTTCTAGGGTTTAGGCTTCTAGGGTTTAGGCTTTAAGGTTCTAGGGGTTTAGGGTTGCGAGCTTTTGGCGGCAAAGCTTCAGGCACCAGAGCTGCTGTACTTTCAAATCTCTCTGGGGGCTTCCGCTGCTTGAGATTCCCGATGTTGAGAGCCATCTTCATGTGGGGCTTCATTCGTTCCATGGATTGATCCTTACATGACCCGGGACTTTCGATCATGGCTTTCCTATGAGGGGGGCTATGTAGGGACATAGAGGGGTTTCTGCGATGAAGGCCCGAAATCCTAAACCCTAAATCCTAAACCCTAAATCCTAAACCCTAAACCCTGGGGTCAAGGAGCTGGGGTTGACGACCGCAGTTGCACATGTGAACTTACTCTTTCCATGACTGCTGCCTACTGCAGGCCTACAGGCTACTAAGTAGTTGCAAGATTGTTTAGGGCTTAGGGCTGATTAGAAGACTTAGTAAGTAACCTAAATCCTAAACCTCTAAATCCTAAAGCCTAAACCCTAAACCCCTACATCCTAAACCCACAACCCTAAACCTTAGCTGGCAGGCCCGGATCGCAAAATGCGCCAACCTTGCACAGGAGAACCTCGGCTTAAGGGTTTAGAGTGCGGTTTAGGGTTTAGGGTGTAGAATTTAGGGTTTAGGGTGTAGAATTTAGGGTATAGGGTGTAGAATTTAGGGTTTAGGGGTTTAGAATTAAGAGTTTAGGGTGTAGAATTTAGAGTTTAGGTGTTGAATTCAGGGTTTAGGGTGTAGAATTTAGGGTTTAGGGTGTAGAATTTAGAGTTTAGGGTGTATAGGGTTTCCGTATAGAAAGCCTGTTTGGCCCATTTCATGGGCTACTTTAAAGCAAAGTAGAAGGACATTGGGGGAAAGTAGACTATAATTATAGGCTACTGGCGTTCTAGGTAGGGTGTAGGGCTAAGGGTTTAGGGTTCAAGGTTCGAGGTTTAGGGTTTCAGGGCTTATAACCTTTCCCCAAGCAAACATGGAAGCCTGTAATCAAACTTTTGGGTAGATCGTCCCCCAACCAACATGAATGCCAATACTTGGGCCCGCAAAGAAGATTCATGGGTTTCGCGACGACCCCCCCGCATGCTACCCTCCCTAGGTTCCGCTTATCAACTTTAAATCGTTAGTCCTAGTTGTGCCGAAATAGCTCTACTTGAGGGGGGAACCTAGGGTGGGTAGTATAAGCGGGGCTAGCAGGGGCACCCGACAAAAAATTAAGAAAGGTATATAATAGCACAAGAACCTTGAAACTAGTCAAGAAGGCCATATTATGTAATCTTCTAAATACTTTCGGGGAAGCCCCACACGTCCCAAGAATTCCCAAACATCAGTGACCCAAACAAGGACCAACATTGCGCTCAAGTGTCCAGGGTTTAGAGTTTACGGCAGCCTAAACCCTTTAGTTTCTAACTCTAAACCTTAATCCCGAAGTCTTAGACCCGAAGCCCTAAACCATTAAACTCTAAACCCCAACCCTAACCCCTAAACCCAAAGCACTATACCTCGAAACCCCAAGCCCTTAACTCTCAACCCTTAACCCTAAACCCTGAACCTCCCGCCAAGCCAAGAAGCCCAGTAAAAGGCTCGACCATGTGATGGCAAGACTTCTCCGAACTGGTTTATAAGCCCTATGTAGACACGTGATTTATACCCCCCCCCCCTTCCTACTGTAGGGTATAGGAATTATGATAGGGATCTTGACATTAAGGCCCTTAAAGGGAGGGGGTTAGGCCAGATCTGGCATGATTTCCTCACTGAGGCTGTCATCCACTCTGTTCCTCAGGCCCTCGTGGCTGAAACAGCGTTCAGAGACCTTGGTCATTGCACGTGAGCCAGCCACGATTTTCTCGTCGTGTCGCTCATACGTGAGCACGGATGTCGCCGTCTTTTTCGCACATACCGCCTCTCGATCTGTGCATGGGTACCACATAGTCTCCCTGTCTGGCCATAGTGCCATCGAATCCCGTTTCATTCGCTTGGCCAGCCGTGCTGACACGCAGCTCCCTGCGCATGTGGAGTTGGTGTGTTTGGACTCCATTTGCCGTCTCCGCCTTCGTGCAGGCAGGCCTATGCGGAACACTGGCAGGGTCTGCGGCAGCAGGCGGAAGCCAGATGCTGGTACCAGCTCCCGCCAGGTGCCGTTCTGTACCTTGCGTGTTGCCCCGCGCACTTTCGTCCCATCCGCTCGCTAGTTTTTTATTCAGGCGTTACCCGCATGCAGAGCATCTTGGCCGAGCTCTCTTGCGAAGCTCACGGCCTCGCATACTGGCTGCGAACCAATCCGCGCTGTTGCCATGCACGCAGCCCTCGCAAGACAGCAGTTTAGGTTTTGGGGTGTAGGGGTTCGATTGACAAGGCATTTCTTTGCGCGGGGTCCTTGGGAAAGCCATGGAAAGCCTTGGCGGCTGTTGGGTCTTTGGAGGCACATTTGTTGTTGAGGAACACTTCCGCAAAGTTGCACAGATCCCAGGTGGGAGGGGACCCTCAACCTCTCTGCATCATCTAAACCAACAGGTCAACTTTGCGAAAGCGGCGCCTGAACTGCAAACTCATAAGCCCTCAAATAGACATACCCGTACATCTGTATAATCCTTCAACCCGAAACCCTTATCCCTAATCCTTAACTCTAAACCCTAATCCCTAAACCCTAATCCCTAAACCCTTAACCCTAATCCCTGAACCCTAAACCCTAATGCCTTACGGGATGCTGGACAGCCAAGATTGCATTTGCAAGGTTGAATCCGCCAATCCTGGGCGTTGCGCAACACCAGGAGATGTCAATTTTGAGAGTGGGTCGCAATAATGGTAGTAATAGTAGCAGTATTAATAATAGTAAGAATAGTAGGAAGAATACTAGCAATAATAGTAGAAATTACGAATACCAGGCTTATGCTGGAGTTTCTCAAGACAATTCCCACAATCTCTGGGTGGTGCAGCTTATTCCTAGCAACCCAAGATTCCAAATGAGTGGAGTTACGGTATAGGTTTAGAGTATAGGGTTTAGGGTTTTAGGGTCTAGGTTAGCATCTTTGTTAAGGGACACGCGTGCCCGAAAGAAAGGGCACTCAAACTGTTGTTTTCTGTCAGGGAGACATTGTTGAATGAGGAATTCCCATAGTACACCAACTCCCCTAAATCCTTGACTTGCAATAGGTAGGTGAGGTATCCTTGCGGTGGCAATCTTCTACCACTTAGGACTTAGGATCCACAATGTATTGTATTTCTCTGGGTTAGAAAGTATATAATCCCAAAAGCCTAACATATATAGGGTATTGCAAGATTTCCTCCACATACCATGCTTGCAGACCCTGAACCCCGAACCTTACGCCCGAAACCTAGACAGCACTAATGCTACTAGAAGCAGGAATTCAGGATTGGGCCTGGGGATTAGGGCTCAGGGTTATTGACGGTAATGCCTTAGTGTTGGGTGTTTCGCCGTTTAGGGCTTAGGGTTGGGCAGGAGTGTTTCTCCGAATTACTCAGGGGTTTTCTTGTGGATTAAGGTTTAGGGATTAGGGTTGAAGGATTAGGGTTGAGTAGATGAGGGTGTCCGGTTTAGGGATTAGGGTCTACGCTTTAAGGGAGACGCCCTCTGCGGAAACAGCTCGCAGGTACTACCAGGTCTTCCGGAGCTTTTGGGGGGTCGACGGGTGTGAATTACCGAGGGCTTTGAACACCCGGCAAGTCTTGAGTATACATGTAAAGAGACACTGACGTGTAGTATGGTTATGGGTGTAGCATCGATGAAGCATGCTTAGTATGCTGTATGTTCAGTCATTACTCCTTGGGACTTAGCTTGGACCTTAGACTCTTGATTTTTTTGGGATTCCCTTATACTCCTATTATAGGTACCTAGGGTTAACCCTTAGTAGGGGTCCTCAGTGCCACGTAGAGTATGGGTTGTTGTTCTTCAAAGTTGTTGAGGCAGCCTTCGGATGTACAGGGTTTGGCCTGAAGACCGTGGATGGACAACATCCTAAATGAGATCAGCAAAAGTCTAAACTTCTTAAAAGGAGTCTAGACCCTAAACCCTATACCCTCTAGGGTTATTAAGGGGGATACTAGGACACTAGATTATATTTATATACATACACGCAATGTATCAAAGAATCTTGCAGTACACTTGGGGTCATGTGATGTCCGTCAAGGGTGGGAGGCGGAATGCGTCGCCTGGAAGGGGGTCCTAGAATCCCAGAAGTGGCTTTAGGGTTGAGAGCAGACTCCTAGTATCCCTCACCCCTATAATACTCCCGTATGCCCCCCTTTCAAGGTACAAACCCTAAACCCTAAGCCCCAAGCCCTAGACCCTACACCCGAACCCTAAGGCCTAAGCCTTAAACTCTAAACCAACAGATTTGCTGTCTAATGTTATCGCCGTGGTTAGGGCAAAAGGCCGCTGCGTGAAGCCTACAATCTGGACCCGAGCCGGGTGACGTCTGCCAGAGAGATTACCTTAAGCCCTAAACTATAGGGTTTAGGTGTTTAGGTGTGTTGAGGTTTTAGTTGGGGTTTAGGGGTTAGGGTTGGGGGTACCTTTTTCAAGTTAAGGGAACCTCAACTGATTGAACTTCCTCAGCACACTTCTGCGAACACTTTACTGGAGGGCCAGAACAACTTAGTGAGCAGTTTAGTAATGGGGAAGTTGGGTTTAACAATTCTCAGACGTGTACTGGGTAATTCCCTCTGTCGTTCTAAGTAGTGAGCTGTCTTCAGGCAAAGTTCCTGCTCCGTCTGAACCATCCCACTTCAGGAACTGATCTCTACAGCCTCGGACTGAGAACCTTGAGACCCTCAACCCTTACACAATTCTTCTTCCACCAACCCACCAAAACCTAATCCCTAAGCCCTTGGTGCTAAATCTCTGTCAGTCTTGTACCGCCCAGGAGTCCATGCAGAAGTTGCCGACGCATGCGCGACGCCTGACTGTCACGCTGAAACAGGCAACAAGCAGAGAACCTCATGGCATGAGTTGTTGTTTATATCGTCCGCCTAGACTAGATCGTATATAGGGTTTAGGGTTGAGCCATAATCTAGATTCTTCTAAGTGGGTTATATCAGAAATTTTACAAGGGACTGAAAAATATATATATATATATGATTACTAAGCGGGAAGCTAGGAGTTGAAACTATGATGCATATGGCCTCCCTTGTGTAGATAGACTAGGGGGTATATCGTATGTAGTATATTCCCGAATAAGGAACCCATGTCCTTTAATCATTTAGGGAAATATTAACTGTAACTCATCCTATACTACCCCCTTGGTTCCCCCTTCATTAGCCTTAATTAGGCTTAAATGTCCTGAAATAACCTTAGCTAAAGGGGAACCTCGTGGGTAGTAGGGGGACCCAAGACATATCCACTACATTGGCGCCTTTGGGATTACCACAAGCCACCAGCGAGTAGTATTTTTTTTGGGGGGATACCATGGTAGATTATATCCTTCTTTTGGGGTATAGTAGTTTATATAGGACATACAATCCTACTAGGTTCTAACCCTAGGCCCTAAACAAGGTGAGGCTGGTGGTTGGGTTCCGCATCCCCTACTAACCTGCTGTTTCAGGCCTGCGAAGAGAAAGAGGACCTGGAAGGGTTGGGGAGTTGGGGTTCAGGGTTTGCGGTGCGATTTTCGGTTTTAGGATCTAGGGTTTAGGGTTTGGGGTTTTTGTGGTTTTACTGTTTAGGGTTCAGGGTCCACCAAGGAATACTTGGTGGTAGGGTTGAGGGTTTATACGGTTCAGAAGTGCTGCGCTGAAGTTCTCTCATGAGCCTAGCTACAACAAGAAGGCGTCCCAAGCACTCGATGGCTGCTTGCTTGCTGTGGTCAGAGCTGCTGTTAATTAAGGAGCTTAAATGAAATTACCAGATATGGGGTATAAAGTAGATAGCAGGGTGTCCTCATCATAGTAACTTGGCGCAAGCTCCTTAACAAACAACTCTACGTAAACCCTACACCCCAAACCCTAAACCTTAAACCCCAAACCCCAAACCCCAAACCCTAAACCCTAAACCCTAAACCCCAAACCCTAAACCCTAAACCCTGAACCTTAGGAGGACTCAAGGATGAAATGCGCAGTGCGGGGAGCCAGGGATGTTGAGGTTGCCAACCTAAAGGGTCCAAGTACCCAAGTAATAAGGGTTTAGGGTTTAGGGTTTAGGGTCCAAGTACCCAAGTAATAGTGTTTAGAGTGCGGGATCCCAGAATCGAAGCTTCTTAAACAGGGTTATATTTGGGATTGTAAAGGGGAGTAGCTCATATTTACTTGCAAGGGGGATGGCTTGTAAACCGTGAGCTACGGTGGTTGAACCGTCAAGATTTCCTTTTTAACCTTGAAATGCTCTATAATGACCCAGTTATCCCCATTACTTGCCTACTACGTAAGCCCTTAACACTTTAAACCGTAAACCTGAATTTGTATGGTCGTTTCCACGTTCTTGTCTATTGCTTACGAAGCCCCTTGAGCCACAAGCCGTAAATATTGTGTTAGTTTCCATCTTTCCCATTATGTACCAACCCCCTTAGAGCCTAAACCCTGAACCCCAAACACTATGCTTCTTTCCGTCTTCACTTTCCATTCTTATTAAACCACCTTAAATCCTAAAGCCTAAATATGTAATCATGGTAGTTTACACTTTCTTTTCTGCTCCGTACAGAACCCCCCCTAGACCCAATTCCTAAACCCCAAACTTTAAAACCTTACAACCCTCAACCCTAAACCTATAGCCCCTTGGGAGGCACCTGGGGGCTTACGGTAGTTTCCATGTTCGTTTCCATTTCTTACTTGGTTTTCTCGATTTTACCAAGAGTCCCGATACCCTAAAGCGGCTTAAGGTTTAGGGTTTATCCCCATGTACCCAATAATTCCCTGTGTGAGCCATAATCTAAACTCCTTACAGGGGTTGTGAAGGGGAATAGTTAAATAGGGAGTATTATAATGGTGATTACGGGCGATACTAGAAGTTTAGACTCTAGCTCATATATACCCAGTATATCCTTTTGTACCCAAGATAGCCTTATGTACCCAATATGCCCACCCACCCGTAAGCCCAACATACAACCGATAACGCTCAAATTTCCCTAAGCCCAATATCTTTCTCCACCAGATACATCATCCCTCAACCCCAAAACATCCCCTAAACCCTACACTCAGTACATCCCTACATACCCCCAGTGCATCCCATCAACGTGAAACCCCGATCCCCCCGAAACCTCAACACACACAAACCCATGTACCGCCTTAGGCCCTAGACCCTAGGCCCCAAACCCTACTTCCCTATATAACCACCTTTGAGGAGCTTAGGCTATGGCTCATGTGCCCCCATGGATCCCCCTAAACCCTAAACCCTAAACCCAATACATCCCTAAACCCTAAACCCTAAACCCAATCCATCCCTAAGCCCTAAACCCTAAACCCCTAAACCCTAAAACCCTAAACCCTCCCATGGATCCCTTGTAAGGGTGCCCTGAACATCCCAAGCCTGCACAAGGAGATGCGAGCTGCAGAGCAACTCAGGCTGCAGGCCTTTCTCTAAGAACTACATTTGGGGTTTAGGGTTTAAGATTTTGAATTTAGGTTTTAGGGTTTAGCGCTTAGGATTTTGGGTTTAGGTTTTTGGTTTTAGGTTTTAGGGTTTAGGGTTTAGGGTTTAGGATTTCGGGTTTAGGGCATATCCCGCATCTTTTTGGGTTTAGTTAGGGTTTAGGGGTCTAGGGGTTAGGCTTTGGGGGTTTGGGCTGAAGGGCTGTAAGGAATCGAGGCCTCTTGGTAGGTCTTCTGTTCGTGCTATTGTTCAAACCCTGAAAGACTTTCACAATCAGCTTTAAAACATGTACTCCTGCTGTGACCCACCCGGGAGTCTTCAACAAGTGGCGTCCCCAAAACCTGAAACTTTATATGTTTCCCATATAGAACCACTAAATCCGCTAATGTTGGGCAACCTCACATATATGAGCTATAGTCTAAAC
>CAJNIZ010042578.1:23451-36109 GCA_905231905.1 Symbiodinium pilosum | reverse complement strand
CTCTTTCAGGTAATTCTAGCAGGTGGCTTTACAGGGAAATATAAGGGGTGTACTGGAATGACAAAGGATTTAATGTTCGAGGTTTATGTACCCCCAAACACTGACAGCTGAGATGATCAGTGGTTTTTTCAGAGGATAGCCGTCGTTGTAGGGCCGCCCTTGGGCTTCCATGGGCAAATCCTGTCCTCTAGAATCCAGCGCTGGGTGAGCAGGTTTGCTGTCAAGGAATTCGAGCTAAGTTATATACTATATCAAGGAAGCCCGCTTATTCACTATATATCCGTATCATGGTAATTTAGTGTAACTTCCTCCAGTACGTGTTTCCAGCGATTTGTGGTCTTGGGTGTGGCTCCTGGCGAAGGGAAACCCGGCGACGTCAGGCTTCACAGCAATCTCGCTAAACTTATTGGTGCTCAAGGGAGAGTGGGGGAGTGGATCCTTATCTATAATAGTGCCTACATTCACTCCCCTGTCCCCCCTAAACACCAGGAAGTGAAGCCCAAACCCTCAACTCGATTTAGGACGCCACAAACTAAAGGTACACTAGCCTCCTAAACCCTGGCGGAACTCCCGAACCAGCCAATCTAAACCACAGCTTGTGCTAAGTCTGGGTTTGGAGATGAATCTTCCATGGTATGCTTGTAGGGTTTAGGGTTTAGGGCTGGGTAAGCGCGAACAAATTCATCGGATGTGAAATGTTGGGCAGAACTATTCTGCCGCCTATTAAGGCCTTCCACTCCCTGTTCTCTTACTGGTTAGTAGGGATAAAAGGGATTATACGAATAAAAACGAGATTATACAGGGATTGCAATCCCTTATTCCCTATTAAGAACCAGTAAGGGTTTCTTACCCTTGCTTTCAGCACTCCAGTACCAAAAGAATCGTAGATATCGGAAGGCCTACACTGCACTTCCTGTTACCAAACCCCCCAAGTACCCAACTCTTAGGTTCTCCGACCCTACGCCCTAAATTGAGAATTTCTTAGCCTTAAACTGAAACCCTAAACCCTAAACTTGGAAGTTCTTTCGACTCTACTCGCTGAAATGTATGAACCCTATAGCCCCCGTTAAGTAGATAGAATACGGTTTTGGGTGTATATTTATAAGATCCCCATATACCCCATAATTCTATACCCTATATAGCCCATTATAGTAGTTTCCATGTTCTTTTCCATTATCCCCATAGAACCCCAAGATAACCCTAATATTACCCCATAATTCTACTTACGGGGGACCATAAGTACTGCCCATCCTGAAGTCTGGGCACTTCTCAAAACAGAAGGCCCTTCGAGACCTTAGGCCTATGTAGCAGTTATGTATATAGACATATATATATATATGTATATATGTATATATATATACATATATATGTATATGAGCTATGGTCTAAGCTCCTTAAAGGGGGTTATATAGGGGACTGTATAGGGGGACTACTGACTATAGCTGATATGGGATTGTGGGGGCCCATGTGAAGGATGCGGTTGGATTTTTTCTGAGACATGGAAATCAAATCTTCAATGAAACAAAAAGCTCTGGAAAGCGGCAAAATATCCAACTGACCCTGATCCAGCTGGACATATGGGGTTACGTGGAGTTTATCCCCCCCCTTTCAGGATTATCTAGCGTTTTGTTTGAATTGCTCTGTTTGCGGCAGAGGCAAGGGTCCTAGGCCGGAACTCGAAGCCCGAAATGCTACACCCCCAGGCAAGAGCCCTCAAAGCCCGTCAGGACCTCAGCACTTGGTTCTGAAACTTTTGCGGGGTTGGTGAAAGGCTTGGATCAAATTGTGAGGATCCTATCAAGTTTGTGCAACAAACACCACATAAAACTCCCTAACAACATATCCAGAAAGCCAGAGGCACATAATCATTATCTAGTTTCCTTTAATGGCCCAGCATTTGGCGAAAAGTAGCCCATTATGTTGGGCAACGAGGCGGGTAACCTCTACAGTGGCCTTGTTCGATTTCCCATGAGTCCTAGCAATGCCACGGTCATTTTACACCCGAGATGCAGTTAAGATGTTTAGGGCTCAGGGCTCAGGGTTTACCTAGAAAGCCAGTTACCCAACATTATAGGCAACTTTCCCCAAATTTCCGACTATTTTGGGTTAACGTAGCCAATTATTATGGGTAACTAGGCTTTCTAGGTAGGGTTTAGGGGTGTTTCAGGGTACAGGACTAATGGTTGATATGGGCATCCAGGAGTCCCCGATGTTTGTGCTCTTCGATTTGTAGGATACTGAAGCTCAGTGGGGAATTTAGACCCTAAACCCTAAACACTAAACCCTAAACCCTCAACTTCGCATTTCAAGAAAGGACTCCAACCAGGGACCGCGCAGCTTTTTTTTTTTTTTTAATACTTTGGAATCCCACAAACAACCAGAACAGCTTCTGTTTAGGGTTTAGGGTTTAGATGGTTTGGGGTTTAGGGTTTAGTTCTGTCTTTTTTAGCATGGACCCTCATGAAGTTCCATGTTCGCTTTGGGGAAGGCACTTTTCGATTTGGATCCCTCCAGTCGGAAGGGGTGATATTTTTTGAGGAAGGGCGGAAAGGATCACCGGAATTGATTATACGCAAATTCTGTAGGGATCCTTTCCTCCATCTCCAACCCGAGTACCCGCACCTCGAACCCCAAACCCCAAGCCCTAAACCCAAAGCCATAAACCCTGAGCCCTACCTAGAAAGCCTAGCTACCCCAAAATAATGGGCTATGTTAACCGAAAGTAATAGGAAATTAGGGCAAAGTTGCCTATAGCTATGAAAATCCTGAACCCTAAATCGTAAACCCTAAGCCCTGACTAAAATTATGGGTAACTGGTTTTCTAGGTACCTAAACCCCCAAAGTATGTAAAATACTAGCCCTAAACCCATGAAAACAGCCCAAAAGGCGATTACTTCACATACATTTGGGGTCCAGGTAGACCTCAACCTCATCTCGGAGCCCAGCCTAAGTACCTATGAAGGTCAAAGAAGGTACTCACAATTCGGTGGTGGGTGTAGGGTTTACCTAGAGAGCCAGTAGCCCCCAATGATAGTCTACATTCCCCTAATTTCCTATTAATTTGAGTTAAAGTAGCCCACTATTATAGGCAACTAGGCTTTCTAGGTAGGGGTTACCCATAATCATAGGCAACTTTCCCCTAATTTCCTGCTACTTTGGCCTAATTATTTGGGGTGACTAGGCTTTCTAGGTAGGGTTCAGGGCTTAGGGTTTACTTCACATGCAAGCATCCTCTGTGTGTGATCATGCTTCCTGGACCCCAAAGGTATGTGAAATGATCGCCTTTTGGGCTGTTTTAATGGGTTTAGGGCTATTATTTTACATACTTTGGGGGTTTAGGTTTTGTCCATTCCTGCATTCCTTGCTGATCAGACGTGCGTAGACGGTTGGGACGTTTGGACTTCTTCATTGGCATTGAGGCATTACCTAAACCCTAAACCCTTCCTCGAAAAGCTTAGTTACCCCCAAAACATGGGCTAATTTTCTGAAAGCCAAAGAACTTGGGGGAAAGTAGCTTATAATTATGATATACTGGCTTTCTAGGTAGATTCTCCAATTAGCATCTTTTTGGTGGCCTTACACAAATCCTAGCCAAAATGCCGACGACCCTAAATCCCCCAAATCTTTAACCCATAACCAAGCACTTCCAAGCTACCCCTAAACCGCCCGGAAGTACCCCTCAGCATGCTAATGTATATGCCTGAAATCCGCAGTTGAAAGCCCCCAAACCCATCCTCAGGAAATCCTGTAGGCAACACAGTAGGAGGTAAACCCTAAACCGTAAACCCTACACGTTCTGGCCCAGAGCGGATATATTTTATATGGGGTTGGCGCCCTCAAGCCTGTTCCTCAGCCTCAACAGCTAACCCTGAGCCCTGAGAATACAAACCCAAAAAAAACTAAACCCTAAACCGCATGGCTTAGGGTTTGGGTTGCGGTGCTAGTTAGGGCTGGCCATGTCCTATCTAAGGTGTAGGGTTTAGGTTAACGCTTTACTTTGTGGGTAAAAGCTTCAATACAGGTTAGCCTTGTATCATGCAACTTGATAAGCAACAAACAGCTATCAGCCAAAGGACCCGTGTATCCACGTAGCGTTTAATGGGGATTTATAGTAGCCATATGGGAACCCTTATAGGCCCCAGGTATATACAAACCCTAAACCTCAAACCCTAAACCTTAAACCCTAAACCCCAAACTCTAAGCCTCAAACCGCTAAACCGCAAACTCTAAGCCTCAAACCCTAAACGCCAAAAACTAAGCCCTTACCCCAAATCCTCCCTAAAAATTAAACCCTAAACCCCAACCCTGAACCGTTCAAACCCTGCACCCCAAACCCTAAAACCTTTCCCCTAAAGCCTATATTCCCTCAAACCCTAAACCCTGAGCCCTAAATCCTACACCCTAAAACCCTATAAACCTTAAAACCCTAAACCCCTAAAACCCTCAAACCCTAAAACCCTAAAACCCCCTGAGGCCGAGCCCCAGTTTGGACAGCTTGGCATCTGACATCTTCCCAGAGGACCTGGGGGCTTCAATTTCGGGTTGTTTAGGGTTTAGGGTTTATCAATTTGGGGTTGTTTAGGGATAATGGAAAAGAAAATGGAAACTATTATGATGGGGTTATATAGGGTTTAGGATTTGGGGATTCTAAAGGGTTTAGGATTTAGGGTTTATATTTACGATTTAAGCTCTTGAAAGGGTGGTTATATAGGGGATTCTGGGGATTATATAGGAACCGTATGGGGATCATATAGGGTTTAGGATTTAGGGTTTATAGGGTCTAGGGTTGAGGGTTTAGAGTTTAGGATTCAGGGTTTGTAGTGTTGAGGGTTTAGGGTTTATAGGGTTTAGGGTTTAGGATTTAGGGTTTATAGGGTTTAGGCTTTATAGGATTTAGGGTTGAGGGTTTGGAATTTAGGATCTAGGGTTTATAGGGTTTAGGGTTTAGGATGTTTAAGGTTTGTAGGTTTAGGGTTTAGAATTTAGGATTTAGGGTTTATAGAGTTTAGGATTTAGGGTTTAGGGTTCATCATAATCCCCAAAGGAGTTAATTACATACTAAGAACCTTGTGGTAGGGACTATGGTTTTAGGGTCAAGGGATTCTGTTTAGGGATTGCAGTCTAGTAGTGGATGTCCGGGGGGGCTACAAGTAAGTAAGCTTAAGCTGCAGAAAACTTTGTTCAAGTCTCGTGAACGCCGCAGCTGCCGGACGGACATATCAAGGCTTGGGGTTTAGGATTCAGGGTTCAGGGTTTAGGCAGGCCCTGTAAATTATGGGGGTTATATGGGGACTACCTGATTATTCCTAAACCCTAAACCCTACTCCGCGTCTAGGGGTATATGAGGGGCTAGCATAGGGTAATGGGATTGGTTGTCTCTCCCCAGAGCCGTACACTTTCTGTGCCCAAGCGCCATAATCCATGTTGGGAATCTATCACCCTAGTATAGGGTTTAGGGTATAGGGTGTAGGGTCTAGGGTGTAGGGTCTAGGGTTTTAGGGTAGTCCCAAAGAATAAGGAACCTATGTCCGGCAAATTATGAAGGAAATATTGACTGTAGGAACTCCGCAGGAAAACTTCTTGTGACAGCACGCCTAATGCAAAGAGTATAGATTGCATCTCTCAGGTCCCGCTTCAGACCTGGATGGTTATGACCCCGAAACAGGTGCGTAGTTCCATCAAACAAGCCTGTAAGCGTTTAACAGGTGCGTAGTTCCATCAAACAAGCCTGTAAGCGTTTCATTGCAGCACAACAACGAAATTTCAAGTTGTTTTCTTGCTTTCTCAAATTTGTGCAGAGTACTTCTGATTCCGCGGCTGTAACTTGTGGGAAAGTTTTTCCGTACTCAAAAACACCTGAACTTTTGTATTTCTCGTGCCACAGACCCCACTCTTTTACTGAGTTCCAGCAGTGTGACTGGCACAATAGGTTCTTTGCTTTGGATCAACAATTGTGCAAGATCTTAGCCATGCTTGGGCACGCACCGCTTAACAATGTTCCGAGCTTGAGGGGGGAGTAACCTGCTCTCTTGATGCAACTACTACGTGGCCCTCTACTTATTAGTGCTCATTATTTGCAAGTGCCAACATGTGTTTGGCTGTTTCACGCTTCAAATGACCGACTATCTCAGTCCGCGATGTAGGAAATATTGACTGTAGTTCATATCTGAACAAGCCAGCCTCCCAAGCCTAGTAGACTCGGGTGGAAATCATCAGAGAGACCTACATGAATTAACGCTGCACCCTAAATTGGAAAATCCTAAATCCCTAAACCCTACATACCCAAATCCCCAAACCCTAAACCCCTAAAACCTACATGCCCAAATCACAATAACCTAAACCCCTAAAACCTACATGCCCAAACCCCAAAACCCTAACCCTGTATGAGTGGATTCCCAAACCTAAATAGGCCATTCAACCCTTGGGCTTTTCCCTGTGCCTTACCTCTGGTTACCTATCAATGAAGCACTGGATCCTTGTATCAGTCCCCTGTCATTTGGGTGTATGGGGTTTAGGGTCCTATATGACTTCCATGAAATTATAGAGTAGCTTCAGTTTCCTGGTCATTTCCCAAGCCTAAACCCTGAATTCAATATGTCCAAAAGGCCTTAAAGGGGTCTAAGGGCTTCCATTTTCTTTTTAACTCCTTCATTCCCTGCGAACCATCGGTAAGCAAACCTACGTCACAGTTTGCATGTCATCTTCCATTTTCTCTCCGACTTGATTCCCCCTTACTCCCCTATATATATCCCTGTTAGTCCCCATATCCGGCAAGCCCTTAACCCTAAACCAAAACGCTATAAACCCTAACCCCCAAATCTGAACCATTATTCCCCTATACATCCCTATATAACCCCCATGTCCCACTAGACCCTAGAGCCCTAAACCCTAAATCTAGACCATGGAATCCCTAAACCCTAAAGCCCTAAGCCCTAAACCCTAAATCTAAACCATGGAATCCCTAAACCCTAAAGCCCCAAAACTCTAAATCTAAACATGGGTCATTTGCAGGACGCCTTCTTCGTCAGCCGCGGAACTCTTCATGCGGAGCGAGCTTCCAGGGACCCCAGGCGGCGGCCTCCATGCTCAAGTGAGTAGTATCTTATTTTGGGATACTATGGTAAACCCTAGGGGTTTAGGGTTTAGGGGTTTAGGGTTTAGGGTTTTATTTTGGGATACTATGGCACCCAGTACAGAGTAAGATTATGTCCTCCTTTTGGGGTATAGTATTTTATACAAGGAACATATTCTTACTAGTTTCAACCACCAAAAAAACACTACTCAAGTGAGTTTTAGTCAAAGCTCCATAAACGGGGTTGTATAAGGGATTCTATAGGGGACATTAGGGGACTACTATAGGGAATATTCGGTTATTTAGGTTTTAAGGTTTAGGGTTTAGGATTTGGATTTAAGGTTTGAACTCCTCAAAGGGTTATATAAGGGATTCTGCAGGGGACTACCATAGCGGATATTAAGTGGGATACTAGGAGTTTAGACTACAGCTGAAGTGGTTTCATTGAGCTGGGGAGCCGTTCCACAAAAAACGGGGCTGTTGCTGTTCGCGCAGGTCGCGTATCATCATGAGTGTTGTGATGCCATAATTTTGGTCGAACAGGTACCCATCACAACTGACGTTTGTTCTTTAAACTCCACGTACATTCCAGCAGTACTGTGTGAAATATTGGCTGCGTGCCATAGTGGGACTGCTGCTTGCAGCAGGATTTTGACTTACCCAGCATCCAGCAATGCAAGGTTTTCGCGACAAAGGTCGAAAGCACACGAGGGCAAACCCCAGTCACAGACGAAACTCCAGTTGCAGATGAAACCTCAGTCGCAGAACGGCACAACCACAGTTTGGCAATCGCTTCAGCGGCATGCAAAAATTATTTGTGAAATTTCCTGCGTCGTGTTCCTTCTGACATTCTGTCTATCTCTGAAGGCAACGAATGCTGCCGCGGCCACGACATACACTGCATCCACTGCAGCCTTCACAGGGCCTGCTTGGAGGGTGCTTGGTGGTGGAGCACTTGCCACCCAAGTTCTCACGGCCTTACCCCTGGGCCCGGCCGGCATCCTCACCACCGTGGGTGCCGCCGTGTATGCTATCATGCAAAGTATGGCTGCTAAGGCAGCTGCCGCTGTTGCTGCGAAAGCGGCAGCGGTTGCGTCTGCAGCTGCTGCGGCACAGTTTGCAGCACTTGGCGCAATAGCGAGTGGCATTGCTGCTTTGTGTTTTCATGAGGGTTCGAAGTGAGGCGACAAGTTTCGGCTGTCGCTGTCTGATTTTCCACGTCGTAGAGCTCGTAGTCATCACAGCCCGAAGCACACAATATCGGAACTGAAGTGCCATGTAGCTGGAACGTCGAGACGAAGCTGCACTTGTTTCATTCACAATCTCATTCGTGCGATTGCTTTGTCAACCCTTTTCCGATATGAGACTTCAGTTCTGCAGACCATGTCCACACTGCGTCAATTTGGACAGCATTTTGCAGCAGTGCTGGTCATGACTCCTCAACCAAGCAACCGCCGCCACACAATTTCTGCCGGATGAGTCCATTCATCATTCTTGCGGTGCGAAAGTTGCAAGTAGCAGGGGAACCCCTATCCCCACGCAAATGCAAAATTATCATATCCCACAGGAGAACAAAACTTGGTTCTCGTATAGCATAGCGGTGCATTCCGCAATACGCCTCTGTCCACACGCAAGAAGCCTTGAACACGAAAGCCTAAACGTCTCTTGGAGGGCAAAGGGACCTAGTACTCCCGATCCGTAGCTCACCTACTAGGTACTGGTCCCCCTGACCTTGTGAGCTGAACCCTTGTAATGGAGTCCTTTGAAAGGTCTCAGCAGGAGATCTCGCTGCCTTCCCCCGACAAGGTTCTGGGTAGGGCAATGGGACTTGAATGAAGGGTTTTGAGTTTCGGGTCTGGAGTAGTATTCAATAAATGGGGATTCGAAAGGGTCGCGGATTAAGGCTACAGGGTTTGGAGTTCAATTTGAATTGGGTGTGTTATAGCGTTGTAGCCCCCCAAGGAGGAGTATGATAGTGTCCTCCCCGGATATATTATTGTAGAAGAAGGCTGAGAGTGTGGGATTTTTGTGCAGGGTGTAGTAGGGAGGCGTGCGACATTTGAAAGCAGCTTAGTAGGATTTATTGGGTTCTAGATGGGATGCCCTAGGGTTCCAGTTACCTAAATAACGGGAACTGGGTTCTATATACCCTATAGTTACATAGCCCAGTAGCCTACTATTTAAGTAACCCTAAACCCTAAACCCTAAACCCTAGGGATGAAATCAGTTTGAGGGCGTATGATCCGGATTCATACCTGGGATGCGATGCGCAGGTTGTCGAAGGTGGCCTTGGAGGGGTTACGCTGAGAAACTCCCACATGAGCTATAGTCTAAACTCCTTAAAGGGGGGTTATATAGGATTTCTATAGGGGACTACTATAAGGGTTATTGAGAGGGATACTAGGAGTCTAGACTATGGCTCATATATCCCTAGTAGACTATAGCTCATATATCCCTAGTGTCCTAAACGCGTTCCCCATCAGAGCAATCCCCACTTTAAATTTAACGCTATAATAAGGTGACTACAACAGCCAGATCCTAGGCAATGAATACCCCAAGTCCTAAACCTTCATAGACACGTCTCCTTCACCATGAGCCCGAACCCTCGATCCCCCCTTCCTAAACGGCGTACCCAGATTCCGAAGCCCTATACCCCCCAAATCCTGAACCGTAACCCTGAACCCCATGTACAAAACTTTAGACCCCCAATCCTAAACCCTAAGCCCTAACGCCGAAGCCTTCAGCCCCAAATCCTACACCCCAAATCCTCAGCCCGAACCTTATCATCCTCCATGGAGTCCAATTCAGTCCTACGCAACTCTGCTTCCAGAAAAATGGAACGCCGTGAAGCTTTACACATCTACCATGGATTTAGGGTTTAAGGTTGAGGGCCACCTCCAATATAATGCGCATTAATGAGCTCTAATCACCTGCAAAAGCACTAAGAATAGCATTGTAGTATGCGAGGGCCCGTATTGTGGGCGTGTGGCATAGTAACCCCATGTTTGTTGCGAGCTTTTCAAAACGGGGTACCTCGGCGATCCTCAGGATATGTGAAGAGTATGTAAGCAGCGGATTGTATGATTCGTGTCGGCCGTGGTCAGTTTTCAGGAGAATAGGTCCAAGCACCAGCAAAAAAGCTATCCATGTGAGGTTTGTGATGGAGATTAGACGGGATTCCTCCTAAGGCTGCTAAAGCTGTTCTATACAAGTCCTCCTATTTAGGTTAACCGTGGGGATAACTAGGGTCATTTTACAGTTTAGCTGTTTTAAGAAGCTCACTGATTCTCCACGCATGAACTCGACCTGAGAACTCTCAGTATTTGATATAAAGAACATAACTTGACTTGGTTTCACCAACAGCCACACCCCCCACCCCAGACCGCAGACCCTTAGAACTTTCAACCCCAAACCCCAAACCCTATACGTTTAGAACCCTGTAGAACCAGTATGATCCACATATAGCCCTAGATAACAGGGCTGTCTTCTGCCTGGCTGTTAGGACTTTAACTTTTTTGGGTTCCCTACTTTCTATATCAGGGAGGCTAAAAATTCCACTTTTAGGGGTGGGTCCTAAAGACAGCTAAGACAACACTTATATCCCCTCAAAGACGCTAAACCCTAAACCCCTAAACCCTAAACCCTAAACGCTAAACGCATTGTGAAAGCAGGGTCTGTCGCGATCGGCTTCCAAGCTTTCGAAGCAGTCAAAGCAATCCCAGACGAAGCCGGGTCCAAAGCAGTGAGGTGCAATGGTTAATACTAATAGTAATAGTAGTAATATTAATAGTAATAGTAGTAATAGTAGTAATAACAATAGTAATAGTATTATTACTAGTAATAGTACTAGTTTTAGAGTTTGGGGTTGAGGGCTTGGGGTTTAAAGGGCTTAGAGAGCTTAGGGTTTGGGGTTGAGGGCTTAGGGTTTGGGGTTTACAGGGCTTAGGGTTTGGGGTTTAGGGCTGTAGGGTGTGGGGTTAAGGGTTTGGGGTTTAGGCTTGGGGGTTTAGCGCTTAGGATTTGGGGTTTGGGGTTTAGGGCTTTAGGTGTTCTTGCGCCAAGAGTGAAGACTCAAATGGAAGATGAAATGGAAACTGGGACTCTGCGGTGTCCAGGGGTGGCACCCAGGTTTTAATAACAGTCTTTGGTACCTTTGAAGCGGTTGTAGGGGAACTATATATAGGGTTCTTTCAGGGTATATACGAGCGGTCCTAAATCAGGAGTACCCCGTGAGAGTCTCTATATAGTAATAGTACGGATTGTAGTATTTCGGGGTCTGTGTAAGGAATCTCCCATCTGAACCTCCCAACTATCCGAAAGAAAAGCATCTGACCCCCAAATGATGGGTATAAGATATAGGGTTCAGATCTCTGGGGCTTCTACTTGCTGAGGGCTTCTCATTATTATTGGTTTAGGGTTTAGGCTTCAGCTTTTTATAGGGCTTAGTAGGATTTGCGATGTTGGGTTGACGGTCTTCGAGCGTTGTACGAAACAAGTCAGTGGTATATGTGCTATAGTCTACACTCCTAGTATCCCCCTTAATAGCCCCTATAGTAGTTCCCTACATAATCCCCTATATTCAACCCCTTGAAGGAGTTTAAACTATATAGTACATATGGAGGCCGTGACATATCTACACCTTGCCAGCCCCAGTCCAAAACTTTACATCCTAAATCCTACAACCCCCACAACCTCTGAATTCTACAGAAGGCCCTGAATCTTGTACTTGAAAGCCCTACCTCCCGAAACCCCTCTATCCTAATTGCCCTAAACCCGAAGCCCCCAACCCTAAACCCCCAAACTGTATACTCTACATCCCTAAACCAAAACCCTAAAACTAATCCCTAAACTCTATCAAAAGAGTGTGACCCTGAAACCCTGAGGTCTGTGGTCTCTGGCACGTCGGAATCCGGCCTAGCAGGGGTCGAGGTGGACGAGGTTATGCAGCTTGGCCGGAGAAGTAGGGTTCTACGGCCTACGGTTTAGGGTTGAGGGTTTAGGGTTTAGGGTTTAGGATTTACCTAGCAAGCCAGTAGCCCATAATTATAGGCCACTTTCCCTTAATTTCCTATTACTTTGGGTTAAAATAGCCCATTATTGTGAGTAACTAGCTTTCTAGGTAGGGTTGAGGATTTAGGGTTCAGGATTTAGGGTTCTAGAGTTTAGGGATCGGGGTTTAGGGCTTTAGGTTTTAGGCTTGAAGGATTTATGGATTTCGGCTTTGGGGTTGAGGCTTGGGGTGCTACCCCGATAATGGAGAATGAAATGGAAAAGGACATCGAAACTGGGAGTAGATACGCAGCTGGGAACAGTCAGAAGCAGCAGGAGTTCGTGCAAACTCTCGCCGGGCACTCAAAGGAAGTGTCCGTGCAACATTATCAGACGGAGGGACTTGCGTTTCTGCGAGATTTCCGCAAGGATCTCTTGCTCGATGTCTGAGTGTAAACTACTGTCCCTGAAGCTTTTTCCGAATGAGGCGCTTGACGGCTTTGGCATAGAGAAGCCTCAGCCCTAAACCCTACCCTAAACCCTGAAAGAGGAGCACAGCAAGAGTGTGTGATAAACCCTAAACCCTGAACTAGGAGT
>CAJNIZ010042578.1:0-11489 GCA_905231905.1 Symbiodinium pilosum | reverse complement strand
CAGGAAAAGAATTCCAAAAAAAACGAGAAATAAATTCCAAAAAAAAAGGTGGTGCCTCCGGGTAACAGGGGATGCGGGGGCATGGAACCCAAACCAGGGTTTAGGTTTCAGGGTTTAGGGTTTACCAGGGTTTAGGGTTCCCAAAGGCTCCGTGTAGTTATATGGTACATACTTGTATGGCAACCCCTTTGGGCCCTATGTATATGGGTATTGGTCTAAATTCCCTATAATACGGGGTCCTATATTTGGGTTCCCAGTATAATACGGGGCCCTATATACATTTCCCCATTTTGGGAACAGTAATTTAGGGAAATTACCATATAGTATACAACTACATGGAGCCTTTGGGGTTTAGGGGTCTTTGCAAAGGCCGCCGGGTTCAACTCGCAGCTCCGGATGAGACCAAGAAAGGTAGATACCCTAAAACCCTAAACAGTAGGGTTTAGGGTTTAGGGATTAGGGATTAGGGTTTAGGGTTTAGGGTGTAGGGTTTGGGGATTAGGGTTTGGGGTTTAGATAGTAGTTTCTATTTTCTTTTCCAGTATCCCAATATAATATAACCTCCATATTCTATCTACTTAAGGGGGAAACCAAGCTCCCAGAAGAGTTTCAAGCAGAAATGCCGGGAACAGAAGTTGTGATTGCTAGTCATGTGCCAGCATGGTCGGATTATCGTCATCAGTGATCAGCTTGTAGGGTCTGTTGGGGCGCGCTTAGAGGAGGATGTTTATAGTTTGCCCTAAGCCCTTAACCCTATGACAAAGCTCCCCAGGATCAGGGCCTTTGCTGCCCTGGAGAGTTTACCTCGGTTAGTTTGGGTAGTGCCCCATAGTAATTGGCCGGCCACCGAGAATTTTAGGAGCCCTAAAACCCTGAATCCTTACGCCGAAAGGGGGTTTAGAGTTTAGGGTTTTGTCAGGAATCCCCTCCCCCTTGATGAGAAACTTCCCCAACCTCCTTACAGTGAGGGCCGCCCATGTAGCTATCAAACCTTGTGCATCACATGTTAACCTTCTCTCCTGCATTCCTCCAATCCTCGCAAAGCCCCCATAACCCTCCAAGTATAAGCCCCTTGAAAACCCCGTTTCTGCTTTGTCAAGGCTACGTTGCACACCATCTTAACCCCTCAGCAGTATCCTTAGTATAGGAACTTCCAAAAGACGGCCCCTACTTCTCGGAAACCCTAAACCATATACATCCTTACATATCCCTAAATATCCTTGACAGAACCGCGTGAACCTAGATCCCTAAGCCCTAAACCCTAATTTCCTCAACCCTGAACCTTAAACCTGAACTGAACCATAAACCCTAAACTCTACACACAAATATGGTAATTTCCCGAAATAGGGGACCCCCATGTAGGCCCCAAAGCATTACAATCCTTATTATTGGGTCCCCCCAAACGGTACCCCTAATTTTGAGAAACTCTAGGCCCTAAACCCTAAACCTTAAACCCTTAACCCTAAACCCTTGAATTTGAGCCTCCAAGTGCATGAGGCCCAGCAGCGCCACCCGGCTGTCGAACTACTTCACCAGCAAGATGAGTCGCATTTCCAGGTGGGAATGTTTAGGGTTTGGATTTTGGGTATTAGGGTTTGGGGTTGTGGGGTTTGGGGTGTGGGGTTTAGGGTTTAGGGTTTGTGGTTTATGTGGAAGCCTTTGGGGATCTATAGCGGACCCATCATTTTTCATGTTATTCCCTGAATCAACATGAACAGTACTCCCTATGCACATGCAGCACCATTCAGGGTCACCGGGCTAGTTTTTAGAGGTTTCAGGGAACTGTTCATGGGCAACATCCTGCATGCCACTACTATATACCGAAGCCCTGGCAATTGTGGTGGTGTACTACTGCAGGATTTGGTCCATCAAACGTCAGTGTTTAGGTTTGGGCACGCCAGCTCTCAGGTCTTATCTGTTGCGTGCGGGGGCATCCACCCAGACCCTCAGAGAGCCAGACCCTAGACGCTGAACCCTACCTAGAAAGCCAGTTACCCATAATCATAGGCAACTTTCGCCTAATTTCCTATTACTTTGGGTTAAAGTAGCCCATTATTATGGTTAACTTGGCTTTCTAGGTAAAGCTGGGCAGCAAGAAAGGGTCTAGTGTTCAGGATTGAACCATACATCTGCGTCTTGGTGGCGGCGAAGTCCTAAACCTACACTGCACACTCCTTTAGGGAAGTCCAGTGCAAGACGTAGATTTTTGATGGCGAGATGATCGTCTCCATATAGAGTAAGATTATCTCCTCCTCTTGCATGCTATTTCATAAGAAGAATACGTATAACCCTAAACCCTGAACCATAAACCATACCTGGTTCCCACTGGCACTCCAAAACCCTTCAATTGGAAGAGTTTTTGGAGGCTTGGGGGTTGAAGTTGAGGGTTTACGGTTGAGGCTTTATGGTTTAAGGTTTAGGGTTTACGGTTCAGGTTTTAGGTTCTGGGTAGGTTTTGGGGGTTTGAGGTTTTAGGGTTTGGGGTTTAGGGTTTAGGTGTTGAGGTTTAGGGTTTAGGGTTGAGGTTTAAAGGTTTTGGGTTTATAGTTTTTAGGGTTTCATAAGCCTGCAGGTGAGGGGGATTGGGCTTGTCTGGAGGCGTTGTGGGCATTTACGAAACAGGATTTAGGAGGGGGAGCTACCCCTAAACCCTATAGTTTAGGGTATAGTGTTTTGGGTTTAGGGTATATTCAGAGGGCTCAGGTCATAGGAAAAATAAGCCCCAACATCATGGAGTTTACCATAGGAATCCTCCATCGCAGCTACTTCCATCCACTTTTGAGCCCTGTGATACATACATACATACATAAATGAATATATATATATATATGCACACATTCATTTCACCCCCTAAACCCTAAACTCTATACCCTAAACCCTTTAAGCTGTTTGTATGTATACATATATGTATATATCATATACATACTCAGATATATATATATATATGTACATGGTGTACATATTCTTTATATATATATATGCATACTTATATATGTATAGACATACTTGTATATATATATATATGTATGAATTCAGGCCGGCCTCCGCACTGCTCCGGCGCTCGTCCTCCGCGACCTTCTCGGATTCGTCGCCGGGAGGTCCCGTTGGAAAATTGAAAGCAGGGTGCAGGGTGTAGGGAGTAGGGTTTAGGGATCAGGGTGTAGGGTTTAGGGATTAGTGTTTACGGTTTAGGGTCTAGGGTGTAGGGTGCAGGGTTTTGGGCTTAGGGTTGAGGGCTTAGAGTTTAGGCCTTAGGGTAGTCATTCTAGCAAGTATGAGGGCAGGCTACTCCGCCAGGCCCAGATAGCTTCACGAAGCACCGTAGTAGGAACCACCCTTCCTGTCGGGTCTCTCAGACTACACCGCTGGAACAGGCAAGTCCTTCCACCTTTTGTTTCTAGACTAGCGTGTCTCATGGCCTTCGACAAAGTAAAACGTCAAACCATGCTAACCGCACTCGAAAGATGATGGTATCAGAGTTCTACACATGCCCCATTTCTGTTACACAGCAGGACTCCATGAAGGGAAGAGCTATACAATTCCTCATTCGGGAATTCACCAAGGTTGCCCTTTAGGTGCATACCTCTTCATAATCGCCACGTCAGTGCTAATGCATACTATACTCCGCTATACAGTCCTTCTGCGGGACCTTATCAACTGTTTTATCAGTAGGTAGTGATGGAATGGAAAAGAATGTGGAAACTATAAAGTTAGTGTAGAATATGTAGATGCGTTTGAGCTCCCTTTCATTCCGTACTCGGAGCCCTAAACTAAACCTTGCACCCCATAGTGGTTTCATTCTGTCCCCTTCCTTCCCTAGTAGAATATACACAAACACCTTATCTTGATTATGCTTAAACCCTATAATCACACCTCATAAACCCCTTCGTCAGCAAACTCAACCAAGCACCCTAAACCCTAAACCCCTAAACCCTAAATCCTAAACAGGAGGGAGGGCCACAAGTCCGCAGCGTCCTGCTACCCGTGGCTCATTGGGGCCGCTTAGCGATGCACAGCTTTAGCCTCTGGGTTTTCAGGGCTTACTGCAGGATTTAGGGTGTCTTCGGATTTGCATACGAATATCTTTAGCATTATCGGTTCCCATATGATAGAAGCTGGACAGGGTTTATGTCCCGAGTTTTGGGCGAGTTGATTGCAGAGTTGTGTCTTTTGCCTGTGCCAATCCCCTAAACCCTAAACCCTAAACCCTAAAGCGCGTGGCTGTGCCATTCAATTTCCACTGTTCCGGGCTCTAGGGATGGTAGTGTCCCTACATAGGGGGGACCTCAATACAGACCCCCAAAAACTTAAGGTTTAGGGCTTGCGGTAAGGCGATCCATATGAGCCATGGTCTAAATTCCTTAAAGGGTGTTATACTGTTGATGGATGAAATCTTGCACCACTTAGGGGCCCTAAATTATTGAAATTCCTAGGACTTCACTACTTACAGGCCTTAAATTACGGTAATTCCTAGGACTTTACCACTTAGGGGCCCTAACTTACTGTAACTCCTAGGACTTTAGGGACCTAAGGCAATACATACCCCCAAATGTTGTAATCCTTATTATTGCGGCCCCCAAAATGGTACCCATAATTTTGGGAAGCCCCCGTGTGTTTAGGGCTTGAGCTTGGGGCCGTTTTAGGATTTCCAGTGTAGTTGGGCGGCCTGTGTAACCCTAAGGGTCCAAGTACCTAATCATTATATGTACTATAGTCTAAACTCCTTAAAGGGGGGATATATAGGGGATTATATAGGGGACTACTAAAGGAGTTTAGACTATGGCTCATATACTTGCCCAAAGCCTGTACTACTATAGCTACTCCTACCCTAAACCCAAGTACCGAATTGTTGTACCGAATTGTTGGGTACTTGGACCCTCTGGGTAAGGCCACTACTGGAGTGGAGCAGTTGTATATCTCCCCTACTAACTCCACAGTCTTGAGGTTTGGGTTGGGAAATTAGGATGTTGGCTTGGCTGCTGCGTCCCTGGGGTTAGAAGCCCCGTACCCAAGGAGTGAAGTCCTGAACCCCCACGCCATTTGTAGGGACCACTGTAATTTGGGATCCATTCGGAATCTTGGGGTGGTTTTGGCTTCAGGTATTGTTGAAGAAGGCTTTTGGATTTGGAGCTTGGAGGCCAGGCTCGAACAAAAAAAAAAAACTCATAACCTACTTACAAAGTTCCTGTACTGTCCTTAGGTTTAGGGTTTAGGGCTTTTGAATTTTTTTATAGTATACACCTAAGGAATTATTAAAGATAATATGTTTATTATAGGTCTAGGGAAACTACAGCTTCTCCAGACCCTCCAAGTAGAGCCTTGAGCTCCTTGCCCGGAATCCTGCAACTCTATCACATGTGGTGGATGGAGGACTTTTGCGGTTTAGGGTTTAGGTTTTAGGGTTTAGGGAAAGCCCTAAAGGCACCCGAACCCCTAAACCGTAAACCAGATTCCGGTATTTGCAGCGAAGCAGACGGTACAGGATCTTCCCCGCCTACATTACTCAGTCTCATGAACGTCCAACCTCAGCCCCGCTTGGAGGGGCATGCTATTCTTGACCTGATTATAACTGCGGCTATAACACACTTGGAGGCCCATGGGACTTAGTAACTACTTATAACTGGGCTTATAACCCTACTTATAATCCCCTTAAATGGACTTAAGGGGGTTACCCCAATTATAAGTAGGGTTGTAACCCCAGTTATAAGTAGTTACTAAGTCCCATGGGCCTCCTAGTATAAGGCAATCACAACCATATTTATGGGACTCAGGGGACATGTAATTGGACTACAAGGACTGGTTACCTGCCCCTTCCAAGTAAATACTTAGTTCTAAACCCTAAATACTAAACCCAAAATCCTAGATGCTAAAACGTTTTAGTTGGAGTTCAAGGAGTATCCCCAACCTAGCTGAAGCAATATCATTCCCAGTTCATAGGGGTTTAGGGTTTCAGGTGTTGCATTTATTTTTCAGAGTTTATGGCCTAGAGTGTAATGTGTTATTGAGTTGTGGTGGGTTTTAAGGGTCAAGCTTTAGGGTGCAGGACCTCGGGAAGGCACTAGATACTTGACCCCGCAGACTACAGTCTGCTAAGAGACTTTCCATAGGTCTAGGCTGGTTACCGCAGACAGGAAATGAATATTGCCTCGTGTCTAGGATTCTACCTCGTACAAATTTGCCCGAAGCCCAAAACCCTTTACATTCCCATATACCCCTAGACATTTTTGTATCAATCGCAAATTCATTGTTAACCCTAAACCCAAAACCCTATTTCCCCAGATAACCCCTGTCAATCGCATGTTTATGCCTTGAGAACAAGAGACTTGAGGTCTTGGTTCCAGGATCGCCGGAGCCAGCTGATGACCTCCTAGGGTTTAGAGTTTAATCATGGGTTTCCTTACTACCCACCGAGGTTCCCCCTTTAAAATTAGGCTCAACGATCCCGAAATAACTTTAATTAAGGGGGAATGTAGGGGGGGTTGTATAGAGGTGGGTAGGTTCCCCCTTTAAAGCTTAATTAGGCTTCATAATCCCTAAAGAACCTTAATTAAGGGGGAATGTAGGGGGGGGGGGGTTGTATAGAGGTGGGTAGGTTCCCCCTTTAAAGCTTGATTAGGCTTAATGGTCCCTAAATACCTTTCATTACGGGGCGAACCTAGGGGGGTTGTATAGAGGGGGTCGTAGGGGAACCCATGGTTTAAGGTTTTCGTAGTACTCCGGGCCCTCTCCAGCGGAGGGGGCGTACAAGGGGGGGCAAACTATGTCATTGGAATACGTGCCGAGTATAAGGCCCTTTGGAGGGTAAAGATATACATGTATATATATATATGCATGAAAAAATAGATTGTACTAGGTAGCTCCACCTGTAATTGTCCGAGACTGCCATGTCAGAATTTGTGTCAGGATTTATGCAGTTTAGGGATTTGGCAATTGGGGGTTTAGGGGTTAAGGATCTAGATTTAGGCCATGACCAAATTTGGGGATTTCCCGACAGAGGGGTACCCTATACATGGGGAGTGGAGGGGACTTGGTATTTTATTTGACGGTGTGGATAATTGTAAGATTTGTTTATGGCTTCTGAGGATTTCAAGCAGCAACCGGGATCATAACCCCGATCCCTTCATATCTTGTATACATTTAGTTTTCCGAGATATAAGGGTACGATCTGCGAGAACCGATACCGAAGATTATAGCATTTTGAGGTTTCTATGGGGTACACCGCTTATGGAAACTACCATACGAGAGAAAAAGGAATGAGAGGTCTTCCTGATTTTCTAGGTTGTTATTATTGTCTTATAGAGTGTTTGGTTTGAGAGGATTTATATGAAGAGTCAAACGCAACTCGCATTTGAGTTCGAGATTTCCTGTATCTCCCAGATTTTCGGTGTTTTATCCGGTTTCGTATAACAGGAACTTATAGGAGGATTTTTGTATAGAATAATCCAGCGCAAGGAATCTGACTGTTGGATTACGGCTGCTTGGCTAGATACTCAGAGGTACTTATCCATTCCTGCGAGTCACTGTTTGAAATGATCAGAAATGGATTGTTTCTGAGACTTTGTCGAAGTCGTTCACGGATATCCCGCAAATCATGCACATGTTTGGGCTGAACGGCTTTAAGCGTATCATGACTGGGCGGAGGGGGAGGCGCATTGTTAGTAGGGGTAAGCGAGTTTTGATGCCCACCTACACACACCAATTCACCCTAGACCCTACACCCTGCATATATGAGCTATAGTCTAAACTCCCTAAAGGGGGTTCTATAGGGGATTATATAGGGGGGTATTCTAGGGCTTATTAAGGGAGATACTAGGCGTTTAGACTAGAGCTCATATAGAATCCCCATATCGGCCCCCCACCCCCCCCATTTCACGTTGAACATGCTAACGCCACTAGCCTGTGCAAGTTGCTGACTCAAGTTGTGCAGTGCCAACGCTGAGAGCATCTGTTGCCCTAAACGCAAAGCTTCCAGACGCTAAACTGGGTTGCTGTTAGGGAACTTAAGCTAAGTGACCACTATGAGTATATATAGTAAGTATTATGGTTTCTCCCAATATAATTTGTAACTTAGTTTAAGTTCCTCAACAGCAACGCAGTAATTAAACCCTGGATTGTGTTTGCCGGTGAGGTCAAGGTTTCTACTTGTGGAAGGAATCCTGCGCGGCTAGTACATGGAGGAAGGGATCTCTGTCGTAATCTCTTCAAAATCCCCTCTAGTAGTCCATATGGGTGGTTGTCAAAATTATGGTCTTTTTTTGGATCCCCATTATTATACGGCACCTAATATTTGGGGGTGCCCAAAAAGGGACCATAATTTTGACAACCACCCATAAACTGCTAACCCTGAACCATAAACCCTCAATCCTAAGCCTTGAAGCCTAAACTCTAAGCCTTACACAGCAGAGAGGTCACAAAGCTAGCTGAGTTTCGTGTGGCATGCAAGTAATAGCGGATTTTGGCAACCTCAAACCTGCAACAAACATGCTATAGCTATCATAGAACTACAAGAGGTTTCCTGCTTTGGAGGGTTTGGGTTACCCAACTGCTCTTATTAGCAAACATACACCCCTGCTTAACCCTTGAACCCTGAACCCGACCCCCCCTATTTTCAAATGCTTATACAGCCCGATGTGATTCAAGCTCAACCATAAGCCCTAAAGCCTAAAATCCTAAACCTAGAGTTTGGGGTTATGCCTCATTTAGCGAAACTGCCACATGTAACACCCGAAGCTCTCAAATACAAATCTGTAACCAAAGCATCAAGTTTCAAATCCCAGGCCCCACACCCTTAACCCTAAACCCTAGTTAAACCCTAAACCCGTTGACACTGACCCCATAAACCCTCCAGACCCCTTCATCAGGATTGTATGTGATACGCCCTTCCTGAAAGTGCTACTTTAGGGTTTAGGGTGGGGGGGGCTTCAGCAAGAAATAGAAAGGATAATGGAAGTTATTATATGAGCCACTGTCTAAGCTCCTAGTATCTCCCTTAATATGCCCCCTATATAATTCCCTATATAGCCCCCTTTAAGGAGTTTATACTATGGCTCATATGATCTGTTTTTTTTTGTTAAGGTTTGGGGACTTAGTATGCAACGGGTTGAGACTCGAGATGGATCGGGAAAAATTAGGGCGTGTAGGGTTACGAGTAACTATACTTACTAGGTATACTCCCCCTTAAGTAGATAGAATATGGCTCCGGAAACGCCTGAAGTCTCGAAGTCCTAAACCCTCAAGCAAGAAATCCAAAAAGGCTGAACATCCTGAAGTTCTGACCCCAATGGCCATACACTCCCCCAAACTAACATAGAAACTCGTAGAGTCCCCTTTTAGAAGGACTGTAGTCTTTATAGGGCCCTTTTTGGGTTTCCATGTTAGTTTCCGGGAGTGTAGATCCTCAAGCCTACAGTTCCTAAACCATAGAACCCCGACCTCCAAAATCCTAAGCCCGAAAGTCCTGCTGGACAATTCTTTAGGTTTCAGGGTTTTCAATGGTTGTTGATTGGAGCAGTATAACCCAAAAGATCTCAGCGCGCGGTACTGGTCGACCTCGGGCCTTCACAAACGTGACAGCCCGCTGATGGGTGGTCGTCATCTGGGAGCTAGAAAGCTACTAGCCCTACTAGTTTGGGTGCTGGTTATTAGCTATGCGCAACTAGGCTTTGTAGGTGTGAAATTTGCATAGGATTTGGGGGGCATGCGCTGCCCGCATGTGCAAGAAGGTTTGACGACTACCTATGTTCTAAGGAAGTTCCAGGTGGGTAGTTTGCCACACATACATCCTAGCCTTTCCATACGTCCCGTCTTCTCTTTTCAGCCTTACATAAGCCTTGCGTAAGGGGGTACCCGCATGAGCTATAGTCTAAAATTCTGAAAGGATGTTATCTCGGGGATTATCTAGGGGACTACTACTAGGGGTTACCAAGGGGGATACTAGGAGTTCAGACTCTGGCTCACATGGTGACTTCCCACCTGAGTAGTATTTTCTTTGGGGTCCCCTATATAGAGCAAGATTATATACTCACTTTGGGGTATAGTATTTTATATAAGGAACATAATCTTACTAGGTTTAACCACCAAAAAAGCATTACTCACCGGAACAAGTCTTTGATCTGTTGAAAACGCCGTAGAACAAGCGTCGAAGACGCTCTGCCGAGTTGCTGATTGGTGAGTGGTCGACGTTCAACCCTAAACCCTAAACCCTCCTACATTCTAATAATGGCCCAGGTACAACGGATGTTTGAACCAAGTGATGACGGTATTAAGGAACCAAGGGGGCGCTGATACTTTGGGTTTTAGGGTATAGGCTGCGTCAACCCCCCACCCAGTAATGGGTAGCATAAAGGATTATTGTTGGTATATTAAGGCCCTATTTTCTCCGTATTAAAGGGCTATTACACCCTGAACCCTAAACCCTAAATTCGTCTCCATTTTCTTATTTCCATTATCACGATATAACCCCTATAGAACCCTAATTTTGCCCACAAGCCATCATGGGAACTCCACCCCTAAACCCTGGTGTAGGTAGGGTTGAGGATCAGAAGCACCGGTTTAAATGGCCTACAATGGCCTTGAACCTCCAGGAGGTTCAGTTGGAAACAAAGGTCTCGTCACAGGTGGCACTTGTTGTTGGATATCAGGAGCCTTTCAAGTCGGTGCTATGGTGGATAGACAAATTCCTAGAACGCCAGTAGCCCATGATTGTAGTCTAACTTCCTCTCAGTTCCCTACTACATTGGGGTTAAAGTAGCCCAGTATTGAGGGTATCACGCCTTTGTAGCTTTTACCTGAACCCTAGCCATCTTGGCAGTAGGGTATGCTTGGGATCATGCAGGTTTGGGTCCATGAGCAGAATGTCCCTGAGCCGCCACGATAGGGTATGTAGAAGCCATAGTAGTATTTTATTTGGGGATACTATGGTACCCAATATAGAGTAAGATTCTATCCTCCTTTTGGGGTACAGTATTTTATACAAGGAAGATAATCTTACTAGGTTTAACCACTAAAAAAGCGCTAATCTACAGTAGTCTACCATACGCCTTCCATACCACTCCGAAAGGTGAGGGAGCCCGGAAACCTAAACCCTAAACCCCCTAGACTCAACCCGAAACCCATGGGAGTCCTTATGAAAGCATTATGCAAACTGCCCCCTACACTACAAGCTCCGACCTCCCAGCTCCTCCGTAAATCAGGATGATTTTAGGATAGCTAGGGCAGATGGGACTTTACCTAGAACCTGGGACCTAGAAAGCCTAGCTACCAGAAGAAGGGGCTTGGGGGTTTGGGTTTAGGGCTTAACCCAATCAAGGTAGTAGGAAATCAGGGGAAAGTTCAAGAGGCCGCTAACAGGGGCGTAACAAACGGGGGCGTAAGGCCCCCTGGCCCAAACACGCCCAAATGGGCCCAATCGGTCCCAAACGGGCCCATTTTGAATTTTCCCATGTTTGGTCCTTTTTTTCACAAGTCTTGAAAGAGAAGTAAACCTCTGG
>CAJNIZ010042577.1:0-61487 GCA_905231905.1 Symbiodinium pilosum | reverse complement strand
AAAAAAAAAAAAAAAACAGGGCAATAATCACCAATCATTAATGTGGGCGAGAAAGGGTTTCCTCATACCCCGTCGGCTACAACCGGATTCCAACTTCAGGAATACATCAACCTCCATCAGCAATTCATGCTACAGGGCCTGCAAACCCCTCTAGCCCTGAACCTCCAAAAGCCTGAACCTCAAAACCTAAACCCTAAACCCTAAACCCAAACCTCAAAACCTACGGCAAAACCCAACACCCTTGGCGCCCAGACCCTGCTTCGGGCCGCGGCTGATTCAACTGGGCCAAGAGCGGTTTAGGGCCGAGCAGTAGGGGCTGGGTGTCATGTTTGGGGATTGCAGGTCTGCAGGCTCGTTTAGGGCTTAAGGTTGGGCTTATGGTTTAGGTGCCTACAGAATCAGGCTTTATGCGGTCTTCTTATGATGGTCATTGTAAGGGCTTTTCTAGCGGTGCAGGGGCCGAGAGACTTGCCACATAGGACAAAACATGCACATCTAAACCCTAAAGGTTCCAAGCTCGGGGTTAGAATTTTTGTTATTTCTACCAGGGCCCGGATGTACACAAATAATTAGATACTGGACCCTCAGGGGACTGTTGCCCTAGCGGAAAAATCAAGTGCCGGCCCATCTCCAATCTTAAGCCCCAAACCCTAAACCCTGAACCTTAAATCCTAAACCCGAGTTCCTACACTGCAGTTCGAATACCCTGAAACCCTGAACCCTGATCCCCAAACCCGATTCCCGAAACCTTACGCTGGAACCCTGAATCCCCCAAGCACTCCAAGCGAAAGTCATCATGTCGAAAAGGGGTTGACCTACGCACAAATGGGAACATTAGGTACCTTGAATCAAAAGGGCTGACAACGTAGGAGCCGAAGTGGGTAGAGGAGGATTCTGGGCCATATCTGGCTGCTATGTAAACAGCTCAACGTGTAGACCCCGGCCGGAAACCGGGAATCCTATTCCAAGAGTATCGATAGCTGCACTGAGGCATAAGGCTTGTTGTGAATAAGGGTTTGAGGGATGTGGTGTAATTATAAAAGGCTCAAGACTCCAAAGGGCCAACAAATCACCAACGTCTCAACTCTAGCAGACAGCCTACCCATCTTGCGCCTTCAAGCTCATAAGCAGCACCTACATTAGGCTCTGTGGAGCCCAAGGGTCCTAACGTGTCCTGACACAGCGTCAGGTTTCATCTTCCCTAGGGGCCGGTACGTCACCAAGGTCATCATGCGCCTTTGGATCCCAGAGCCTGCTCTTTAAGGTGAGAAGCCCTGAGGTTTTCAGGTTCCGCATTGAGACATACCAGTATCTTTTCTGCTTTGTGTATTCGTCTTGGGCTTTTATGGAAGAGACATGTGAAATCATCTTCAACTTTGGCGCCGCAGTGGGTTCGGGTTGCTCCGCCCCTGTTCGGAAATAAACCTTGGCCAGCAACGGACCTTGGTTTTAGCCCCTAAGCCCTAAGTCCTACACGCTAAATCCGAAACTGCGATAAGGGCTTAGGCTTTATAGGGTTTAGGGTTTCAGTCTCAGGTTATAAGGCTTGGCACGTTTTTCTTAAGATGTATCAGGAGTTGTTTAAGCCTGCAAGGAAGGTAAGGGGAAGTCTAGGGGGGTCCCCAAAAGTAGAGGTACCTTTACAGGGCTTCATATGGGGATAACGAACGGTTATAAAGGGGATATGTAGGGTTTAGCAAGTATGCAGTCTCATCTGATGAGGTGAGAGGAGAGGGTTTTGTAGGCAGTCTTGAAGTCTTGAAGCTCTGCTCTAGGATCCAAAGCTGGCTGTATGCTATTAGGAAGATCGTCCAGATTTGCATGATGGGGCTCTAACAATCTAAACTCTAAAATTGGTAGGACAGGTCAGTACCCAACTGAATTTCAGAGCCGCTTTGGTTCACCAGGGCTCAGATGCGAGGGACATCCAGCGCATGTCAGGACCGTGGGCTACGAACACATGATGGAGGTTACGCACATGACTATGTCCATGACACTCTCCTTGAAGACTTTCTACATGATCCCCTCTAGTCGTTGCAGGAGCAGTAAGGGAGTTGTGACGCGATCTTAAGATTCATCTGCTTAGCGCACCAGAACTCTACACCCTGCAACAACACCATTTCGGGAATCCCTTGTAACTCTATGCTCTAAACCCTGAACCCCAAACTATAAATCTAAAAGTGTGACTTGTTGGCATTGTTGTATTAGTATGAGATTCGAAGAGATCAACTCGCCTCAAAGGCACACCTGTGATGTTACCCGAAGCGTCCAAGCACTCGGCAATCATTCACTTGCCCCAAACCTATACTATCAGCTCTAGCATCCCAATCCCAAGTACCCAACTATTGGGTACATGGACCGTTTGGCTTGCTTATGTTTCGATGCGGAAGCTTCTGAAGAGTTGGCATCCCTGCTACTAGAAGCTTCCCTGGCACTCAAGCACGTTTAGGGTCGAGGCTGCGTTGTAAGTCAGCAATTATTACCATGTGGTTTCCCACGACATGGGTACTATTTTGGGGGCCCCAGTAATATGTACTGTAATATTGTTGGGGTCCATCTTGGGGTGTCCCTCTTTTTGGGAAACTGACATGAGAGAATGTCTAAGAAGACAACAGAAAGTTAGTAGCGCGCAACAACCCAAACTGAAGAATTTGGGAAACAAGCTGACTTCTTCAGCCCTCAACTCCCACACGGAAATGGACATCTTGAAAAAAAGGCTGCCTTCACTTCAGCAACCCCCAAGTCTAAAAGGTCCAGCGCCACGGCACGTGAACGACTGGCTTGTTGATGTACCCCCTCCAAACTTACCAAAATTACATTTGCCAACTTCACAGAGGTTGTGCATGCTCTCTTGAACGCCTTAGACTCTAATTAGCAACCTTCATCGCTTAGTTAAAAACCGACCCATGAAGGCGTTGCCCAGGGCTTTAAACTTATGAGGGTTTAGGGTCTGGGGTTAAAGAACACTTTTGAACTGAAAACCCCAGAACCCCTGCATGATCGTGTATATACCCCCCGAACCCTAAACCCTATACATCCTAAACCCAAAGCCTGAAACCCAAAACCCAGAGTGACCTTCCCGAACAAAAGATGCCGCCTGTAGTGCGGGATGACAGAAAGCCGTTTCGACTCCGTCTCTGGAGTCTCTTTGACCTCATAGGCCTCTGGAGGGACATGGCTTATGGTTCTACCACTATGGGCTATTAGACCTTAAGGGCACCTTAAGCTGCCCTTAATAAGGTCCTAATGGGGAATTTCAGGGTCTAATAGCCTATAGTGGTAATGTAGCTTCACAATTACACGCGGTTTAGGTTTAGGGTTTAAGTTTAAGGTCGTTTGGAGCATTCTGGCACATTTTGTAGTCATGATGTACTTTTTTTTTGCTTCTCCGCCAGTTTGTTGGTAATAGGCTTCAAAGTTCAGCTGCAAACTGGGATGGTTGCAAAGTATGAGAAAGCAGAATCACTTACCCGGTGTTCCGTTCAGGTTTCTTACGCATGCGAAGCCTGGAACCAAGAGTATTTCACAAAATCCATCTTGACCCCCAAGAGGACCTTCTCTGAGCCTCACTTGCATCTCCGAGGTCTAGAAAACAGAGCAGCAACCAGGATCATGACCAAGACGCGAACCTATATCTTCAGCAGGCTCCCAGTTTCATACAGCGCCTGATGTATGGAGCACCCACACTGTTTTGACAACCCTTCAATATGGTAGTTTCCCTAATTAGGGGGACCCCCTCTAAGTATATTATTATTATTATAGGGACCCCCAAGAAGGGTACCCCTCATGCTGGGAACCCCCTCATGAAGAGCATAAGGTATCATGGGGGAGGTGCCGAAACCTCTCTGAGCCGGGGCTGTTTGGAGATGCGCCTTTGAAGTCCTCTGTCCGCTGCAGGCATTAACAGAAGGGCTTCCCGTCCAACCAAAATCGGGAGATGGGACCCTGAAATATTACTGGGATCCTGACACGTTTCTGTAATGGTCTGGCCCTAAGCAGGATTCAACGTTCTTCAACATGCTGTGCTGAACCCTCAACATTGAACACGCAACTGGAATATCTATGCCTCTTACAAATTGGCCACTTTTGCGCCTGAAGCTCCTGCTTCACAGCAGCTTCGCCTTGGCTGACGCTGGGGGAGGGTTCGCGAATGAGCCAGCCTGCAGGCTTACGAGTTGGGGTTTGGGGAATGTCAGCTAGTAGTCTCAGTAGTGAGGTAGACTCCTTGCAAATGGGTGCGGTAAGAGAGATGAGTTTTGTGCTGGGTTTGGGTGTACTGCTTGGGGAGCTACGCAGCTGAAAAAGCTTGAAGGCCATAAATGGCAAGTGCAGGGCTGGGAAGAGTTTGGGTTTCCTATGATCTCAATACCTCCCAATACTGGCGCTGGGCCACATAAGTCGCGTGTCTGAGAAGAAGGAGGATATTTCGACTTGCCGTGACCTAACCCTTTAGAGGCAAGCTGGCCGGTAGCCAAACAGAAGAGAAGTCCAGGTGCTAGACTTCCCTTAGGCCCTTCCGTTTGACTACCTGCCCCTTTACCTCTAAGAACCATCGCTGAAGGGCTGGGGCCTTGCAAGGGTTTCAAACCTCTTTTGAATATCCATGGCCTCAAAAGACTCCCTTCCTTCACCCCTACTACATCTTGATATGTCAAAACTGGCTTTCCAGAGGATACGCGCAACATATGAGCATCCTCAGGAGACTTGCAAAGCAACCCATCTACTCCACTCCAATGTCCCTAAACCCTAACCCCTAAACCTCAAACCCTAAACCTCAAACCCTAAACCTCAAACCCTAAACCCCACACCCTAAGTCCAAGGGCTCCCAAAAAAGGACACCTCATTTGGGAAAACCGCACCTTGCGGAGCATCCTTCGTCGCTTCCTTTAAACGCGCGGCTGCCTCCAGGAGTTTCTTCAAAGTTCTAGACCACTATGGGCTATTAGACCCTAAAATTCCCTATTGGGACCCTATTAAGGGTAGATTAAGGTGCCCTTAAGGTCTAATAGCCCATAGTGCCCCCCCCCCACCCTTTAATGGGAGTATAATAGGAGAATAGGGCCCTAATATGGATCATTATTATTCCTTACAGTCAGGATTCCAGGGTGGGGGGTCCACCAGCAGTGCTTTGTGATCCTAACTTCTGGGGATCATATGAGCTATTGTCTAAACTCCTAGTATTTTCCTTAGTAACCCCGATAGTGATCCCCTACATAATCCCCTATATCAACCCTTTTTTTTCGGAGTTTAGACTATGGCTCATATGCGCAGCTATTTTTGGTAGTTGAAGCAAGTGAGATTCTGTTCATCTAGTACGCTCCCACACCCAAACCAGGATATGACCTTTCTCCATTCGCGACTATAGTATCCCCCTTTCCAAATAATGACTGGGAGTCTATGCTTCTACCTGGCCGTGTAAAATGTTGAACATGACGTCACGATTCGACTGCCCGTTCTTTTGCGTCAAGCCAACAACCTTGCGAAGTACAGATCATCTTCTTGAAGTATACGACAACCCAAGCTCTTCAATTCGAAGGCTTCTTCTCAAGAGTGAGGCATGTTCGAGTTTCTGAAGCAAGTTCATGGAATCTCTCCGACCATATCCGGCGCCTCTTAGCACAAGGCCCGCTGGAATCTTGCTTTCAGAACAGGACAGAATACATGTGATGTTGCTGGCAACTCCTGGGCTCTCCATTACCACCATCGCTGGACATACATGTGCAGCACAACTTCATTCGGGTCAGTACCCCTCAGACTGATTTCCTAGAGGAAGCTGGTGGAGAGTTTTGGGGTCCATGGTTCTGAGCATTTGGCAAAACTTCTGGAGCAAGGATCGTGCAGCTGTTCCTGTACTTAAGCAACGAAAACCAGCCTCAGTTGTGGAACTGTATAGCCCCCTTTAAGTAGATAGAATATGGCTTTGGGTATATTATAATAAAAACCCCATATATCCCATATTCTATCTACTTAAGGGAGACTATGAAGCCATATCCAACCTCTTGTAAGCAATCTTAAGCTAATTCAGAAGTAGAACTTAACGGGTCAAGGTGCGAAAGTGCCAACGTTACGAAGTCTTAGCAGGTGCATCCTTGCAGAACAGAAGCAAATCCCCTCACACCTGCAGGCGTATATGTGGATCTCATACTGCAGAGGTTCTTACCACAAGAATGGAGAATCGGAGAATCACATGGAACATCAAGTGGAAACGCAGATTGTACCAGTACAAGGTCAGAAAAGGAGAGGAAAATCTTGTCCTTAGAGGAAGGGGTATGGCGTGATAGGGATATGGTTGGTGGTCTAAGCTATCGTCCTTTTTTTGGGTCCCGCTACAATACGGACTCTGATATTTGAGGTTCCCTAAAACTGGACCATGACCCCCACCCGAGCCCCTATATCCGGTCATCTGCACTCAGCCTGTTTTTCCGCTTCTTTCAAGTCCTTGGCAGCATGCTCCGCGTTCTTATTGCAGCAATGCATACACTCAGAACTTGCTTTGATCCAAGCTCACATACTCCTCGACGGGGAGATGCTTACGATGAGCCACGCCCAAATAGATTCAGGGAAATAGAATGGTCAGACTCGCACCATCACAAATGCAACAGACATCATGGCAACGGCCACGAGAAGCAACAGCAGTCGCAGCTACAAGAAGGCGGAGTAATTGAGGAGTACGAAGCTCCATTGGATGAGCCAACACCTAACTATGGGCCCTTAATGGGCTTGTTTTAATAGTGTATAGCATCGGTACATAAGGCCTGTACTTAGCCAAAAACAGCTGATAGAATAGGCATTGCGCGGTGCATCCCATCGCATGCAGCCAGTGGCAGGAGAAGAAGCATCCGTGTTGCTGTCTGCACAAGTGGCGGAGCACGAAAGTCGCCTCTGGCTGGCATCTATTCAGCAACATACGTTGCAGGTCCTTCAAAGTGAAGGTGAACAAAAGCTACCTGACACCATCTGCACATACTTATACTTCCAGACAATGGTTTACCCTACTTCCAGACAATGGTTTACCCTTTTTACCTGTTGGTAAGAATTGCAAGAGGACTTCCTGAGCCACCCAGCAAAGGCATACTTCTCTGAGTTGAAGCAGCCAGTGATCTTGAGACCCGCCATCTCCTTTCAAAAGGGAGCTTCTACGTGGCTTCCTTGGGCACCCTTGGCATTGTTGCAGATTGCACGTACCTGGCCCGCAAACCTATGTAGAATGATTGCTCATTTGGCTCCTCTCTATGTTTAGGCTTTGAACCATAAACCCTAAACCCTGGGTTTACGGTTTGAGCCCGCCCTGTGGGGTTCAGGCAATTAAGACATGGTCAGCGTGACGAAGCTCTGTACCTGGAGGCTCGTGGAACTTGGTGACCATGGGTAACAAGGAAATAACCCTAATTACTTGGTTTTGATTTGGAGCTCAGTGTGACGAGCTTAGGGTTCTGGGCCTAGGGCTTCAGGGCTGCTGTACAGCAAGGGACGAACCCACAGAAGAAGCACATTCTAGAAAGAGTTGAGTTCTGATGGACCAGGCAATACTCCCCCTTTCCAAGAACATTCAAACTTTACTCCATAACTTAGGAAGACCACGACAGACTCTCTAGCTCATACCCCCGGTCAGCCCAACCTTTTCTATCATTGTCCCTGCTTGAAACGTTTCAGTCGCAGTCTGAAGATCCTGACAAGCAGCAACCAACCGAATCATCTGCGCATTAACTGCCTGAACCTGCCAAGTTCTCGAATGTCAATTCACATAAGCAGGGGCCAAAGTGGCCATGAATTTTCGCAAGCCACTTGAATGTCATGGAATCAAGGCTTCCAAATGGGAACGTGTTGCAACCGTCAACCCAAGGGGTTCATGTAGGTATATATAGCATATACTTCTAAGGCCTAAGTATATATCATATACCTATATTCTTATAGGGCCTGAGTATACATCATATACCTACATGGACCCTTTGGCCAAGTACAAGGCGGCGGTCCCTGGTGCCGTAGTCACACTTTGGTGCGCAAGCAAGGCAGTCCTTCGAGCCATGAAAAGGTTGGGCAAAGGGCTTAGGGTTTAAGGAATCCCTTGGGGCTCAAGGTTTAAGGACTCCCTTAGGGCTCAGGGTTTAAGGAAGCACTGAACCCTAAACAGCCAAGGCCTCATAAAAGGGCTTACATGTATGCAGAGCTAGCCGTGCTTTCGCCTTTTCAGAGGAAAGAGTGGGCTTGTCAGGTTTTGCAAGAGCTCGTCCGAAGATGGCCGAGCAACGGATTACCCCATCACCCCCTCCTTGCAAAGAGAAGCCCTAACATGTAGCGAATAGCTGGTTCGCGACGGTTACCTGCTTCGTGTAGTCTGAACAAGGCTCGGACTATGTGAAAATTGTGAAAGAAGAAATGCCAAACTATGGAGAAGTGACCCACTGTTGCCTCTGGGCACGGAAATATCGTAGCCACCAAAAACGGTAAGAAGCTGCAACGTTCCGAAGCTTTGCAGAGGACCGATTTTTAGGTACATGGAAGTTATAGCAACTAAGCCAGCATGTGACCGGAACTATCATTTTGCCCCTTTATCCATTCTGGGTAGCACCGCCCCCGCCGCTGTAGCGCTTGATACATAGGGCCCCTGCTTGTGAGCATAATGATCCTTCCATATATATATTTATATATTTCTCCACGCATCTCTGTAATGTGCGACAGCAAATCGAACGGTCCTCTTGGCTCTGATCATGTTGCGAACACTCCCGGCACTTGAGCTGCTTGTAGGTTTCCACAGGCCTCTGGCAGGGAGGATGTACGTTGAATGGAGCAAAGCTTGCACCCCCAAAGATATCCCAAATCTTGTATAGCTTAGGGTGGTGCAGGGTTTCTTCCATCAACAACATCAGCCCCAGAGAAAGACGAACTAGTCTGGTGCTAAGCACATTCCCGATACTACTCCAAGACCCTAAACCCTAAACCCTAAACCCTAAACCCTAAACCCTACTCCAAGACCGCCCCTTCAGTCGAAAACACAGTGTAGCGCTACATGGCAGATACTGGCCAATGTCCCCGAGTCGGCCTTGAGCTTGAGACAGGCAAAATGAGCAAGGCATTGTCCTAAGGGTCCAAGGACCCGAATAATAAGGGTTTTAGGGCCCAAATACCATTGAAATTATAGCATTTGGGCCCTGAAGCCCTATGATTTGGGTCCTTGGACCCTAAGGGTTATCAATCCTTATCAGGCGGCCCTGGGGAAAACCGGCCCTCTGCACGGAAGCTTACCAGTCGTCACAAGCCTAATTACAAGAAAGCAACAGAGAAATGCAACAGGAACAAGATTTTAACAGTCTCTAGCCCAATAGACTCTATAGACCAAACACTGGCACCTGTGTGGATGGGTTTTCCGAGTGGACGCTGCTCACTACAGCTTTGGCGAGGCGATCAACAGCGCGCGTATGCACAGCCGAGGAAGGCCAGACACGCCTTTGAATGCCAGATTCCGTTGTGCTACCGCTGCCACAAGTGTCCGGATGTCAGAACCGGTGCATGACGGCGCTGTTGAGTGGTGAGATACCTTGGATACCTGCTTCTAGTTGGGCTCGGAATCTTCCAGGAGAAGCTGTTGCAATGCAGCATCTAGCCGTTCACACAGAACTGTCAACTTGATGCCACTAGCCTTAAAGTCTGCCAGCGCTTCCCTGGCTGCGCCAAGGTGAGCAGGTGATCTTTGGCGCAGCTTTTCTATTACGATCTTACCCTCCCATCTTTCAGACTTGGGCTTTTGCAGTACAGTTACCAAATATGTTTCCACAAACGCGGCATTGGCATCGACATCCAACTTCTGCATGTGCGCATATGCATCCAGAATTTCGTTTAGAGGCGCTCCCATATATGCACCAACTAAACATGTGAAGGTAGCAACATTCGGCTGCAAATTCAGTTCTGGCAGCAAGTTGAAGATATACTTGGCAGCATTGTGGCTGTGACCCTCAGCTTCCCAGCATGCGCGTATTGCAGATGTCACATGCGCGATGTTGATGGGCAGTCCCTGTCTTTTCATCTTGTCCAGGACAGTAGCAGCTGCTGCAATGTCGCCCTCTGCTGCGGCAGCATCTATCCGAGCAGCAGCCAGTAGAGTGTCCAACTCGCATGTTCTCATGGTCTCCGCCCAGATCTTCCGGACATCGGAATACTGCCCAAGTTTTGCATGCAGCTTCAATGCCGCTGAATAGCTTGGCGGCGTCTTGGTAATGTTCAAGTTCGACATACGTTGAAACACAGCGGCCCCTTTCCTGTACTGACCGCAGCTGTACGTGCTGTGCATAACTGCGTTGAAGATTGGATTGTCATTGCCGGAATAGCCTGAATATAGCGTATTAACACGTTGCCAATCACCTCTTTCTCCTGCTTCAGCAATCTGCGACAGCAATAGCTTGGCATCCTTGCTGAAGTTATCGACCTTGAAGTCAGACGGCGTGCGAAGCGCCATACCGTCTTTCTGGCGAATCTTGCTCAGGGGCACCTGGCCTACACTGAAGCCAAGCTCAGAGGTGCGATAGAAGACGAGGAGCACACCAAGAGATCTCCGTAGCTGCCTCGCATCTCGACGTGGCGTAGCAGCACTAGTGGAGACTCGCAGGTTGTTAGGCGCTCCGATCGGCAAAGGATACAAAGCCATCATCTGCTACTATTCTCTACGCATCCCGAGCCATTGCATGCGCAAATGGAAGAAATCTTTGCTGGGCGTAATCATGTTTGTGGTTTGCACCGGACCGTTGTCCCAACAAACGCTGAAGGTTAGCGAGGGGTAGCCACAAGGAATACTGCATAGGGGCACCTTTGCGAGGGATAACCTGACAAAGATACCCTAAACCCTAAGCCCATAGCAGATTCGCAGGCATGCCATCGTGAGGAATTTCAGGACTGACGCTCACTCTCCTGAGGCCAAATGGTTTTACCATTCACCTGCTCTGATATTGGCCCAAGAATTGGTCGCATACGGCACCAAGGACCTAGGCTGTGTCTGCAATATAGTAAGGGTGCCCCCGATCCAGGATGAAAGATTATGATTGCCTGCAGGGTCAATATATGGACCTCTGCGACATGACCATTGAAAGCCTGTACCTTTGAAGGTTTAGGGTTTAGGGTCTACCCTAAACTCTAAACCCTAAATCTATAATGTCGGAACCAGCTGCTTGGAGTGGATGACTTGGAGGGGCATGCTACTACTGACCTACGTACTAGCTGTGGGTATAACCCCGCTATGGGTCCCCTAAGTCACTAACCCTGGTCATCAATTGTGTAGCTGAAGTTACTAGGTAGGAGATAAGGGACATGCGCCTCAAAGAATGCTTAACTTGCACAAGGCGGGGTCTCCAGTATTGCTTTTTCTGTAGTCCAGAAAAGGCTTGGAAAGCCAAAAGGCTTCTCCACAACTCCTAAACACTCAAAAGCCTAGACCGTATATCCAAAAACCTATGCGCTCGACCTAAGATAGCTCTAGAGACCAACTGGGTTTGGGAGGGTTTAGGGTAACCTGGCATCATATATATATATATATGTATATATATGTATATACATATACCTCCCTGTGTACAACAACAGGGGATAAGGGATTTAGGGTTTATGGTTTTAGGATTTGAGGGCTTTAGGTTTTAAGGTTTTGGGGTTTAAGGGTTTAGGGCAAAGCTTGTAATCCAAAAAAGCCCTCAGCGCTGGACCACATCCCAGTAGACAGGTCGTCGCCTTCCTTCACCTGATGCAGGAATCCCGTAGGAGGGGTCTTAGGACTTAGAAGGCTCTGATTCTTTCTGCTGCTAGATTTGCGCCAGTCGCTTTTGAGGGAGCTGCCGCGAAGTGCCACGCGCTGATTTCACCAGCTCAGCTAGCTATAACAGATCATCTAAAACATCCGTAATCAAGATCCGTGCTGTTTGGTTCTGGTAAGGGCCCCAATACCTGATATGTTGGGAGCCTTTGCGGAAAAGAGTGCTCGTCTTCCGCAGCTGTATATTTATTCATTTATTTAGGCTTGCTTGGGTTGCCGGGTGGGTTGACTTTTCGGAGCAGCGAAATCGAGCTGCAGGCGTCAGATCAGCTTTCCAGTAGAGGTGGGGTACTACCTACTCAGGCAATGTCATGTATTGTCAGGGCTTCAAATTTTGCGGACTCCTAGATCTAGACACTCCTGCTTGATTTCGGTCTGAAACCTAGCTACAGCCCAGCACATCTCCAAGCCAAAGCAATGACCATGCATGGAGGGTTTAGGGACAAGGGTTATGGGCATATTATCGGACAATTGCGCACGCGAGTTCATGTCCCCCCCCCCAAGAAAAGTCCCAATGACGACCTGGCTCACGGGAAGTTCCTGACGTGCCCCAAACAACCCCAACAGAAACTGACATGCTAGCCGAAGAATAACCAGCCTTAAAACACACAAGTCCTTGACTCTCATCCTGGAACTGAAAGTGACTAGAAAGTAGCAAATCAGGCCTGGGAATGCTGATTTGGGATGTCCTGCACAGGGTCGCAGTATTTCAAGCCAGCAGAGCCCCGCGCTACAACCCTGAAGCATGCCACCTTCTGACGATGAATCCTCTCTGCTTCCTCAGAATGAACGATGTGTTTTCGGCCGTATATTAAAGGACGAACTGATTTTAAGAAACATTTCCGGGTGTGATAACAAGCGTATTTCTTGCGGTGTATAGTTAGCTGTCTGGCAGAGGCCCACCCGCAGCGTTTCTACTTGCGAAGGTGGAGGCACAGCATGGCCAAGACGCATTTCTATCCTAGCTCTGCTTGCTCACTTAAAGGAGGCAAAGCTCCTCAGAAGGGCCATTGCTAAGCAAGCGTGGAAGAAGCACAGCGTGCTATCAAGCCTTAGGGCCTGAGATCCGAAGCACCTCGCCAGAAAATAACGTATGGGGGTAGGATTCAGGAACAAAGAGAGTCCGGCGTAAACCATCACACAACCCAGCATAGTATGTTTTTCCACCAACTGCACGAACAACAACTATCCTCTTCAGTGTTCACCTGTCCTCATGAAAATCAAACCAGAAAGCAAACATGTATAGCAACTACAAGCAAACAACTTGACAAAAAAGAAGGCCAGCGAGTCCTTGTTCAGGGTGTCCCCACTGTTTGAGGTGTTCCTGACCTTCAAAGCAATGTAAGCCAGGATTCTGCTTAACCCCATTCCCCGCGATTAATAATCCGTTATGAATATATGCTAGCCTATAACTTATAGTGTTCTGGTTTGGGGTCCGGAGGTGGTTAAGATTACTACCACACCTCCCCGTATCTTAAATACACCTCACCCCTGGCATCACATGTGTCGCTGAATTACACTAGCTGTTGAAATACTAGTGCTGTATAAGTAAGGAATCAAGACATTTCGGTCATTGAGCAAGGGTCATAGTGCTGTTATGGAAGTGGCGCGCTGGAGGATACTACCATCACAACATGACGAACAACATCGTGCCATCTAAGCCCTATGAATTCCAAACCAATACTGAGCTTGAAGACTGTCCCCAAGCTTTCCAACAAGCCAATGACAAGGGGTGCGGATTCAAAGGTCGGGTGTTAAAGAAGCTGACGAAAGACACAGTGAAACAGGAGATGCCCCCAACAATAAGCCGCTTGAGCATGTTGACGTTGCTGCCAGATTGTGAGATTTTGGAGCGGTGCATGTGTCAGCTTGGATTTTGACATATACTCGCGCACTTCGCAACACCTAAACCCCTAGACGTTCAAAACCTAGACCACTTAAACCTTAAACCCCTAAACACTAACATCCCTCAACCCTAACCTTCCCAAAAAACATTAAGCTGCTTCTCCAGGTGTACGTCATTCAACGCAGCCCTGAAGAGGGCGTCTTGCGTGGGCTACAGTCACTACTCCAGATGTCATAGGGAACCCCATGAAATAGAAACCCCAGTGCAGGGATACGTAGTAGAATAGGAACCCCACCATAATGACCTCTTTCACACTAAATTTAGGGAAGGCTGCGCATAGTTAGTGGACATGGAGTCTTATTAGTGGGCAAGGGTTAGACCACGTTACCAGCGGGATCCCTATGTCGCTCCCTGGCTTGTCCTGATGCCTTCAAGCCGCAATCTCTCTCAAACATACAGGAGCAATGCCACCGACTCTGCCAAATAATTTGCCTTATTCCTACCCCAAAGCTCCAAACAGCGCAATGTAGATACCAGTCAATTATAGATTTCGGGACCCAATTTAGGTAGTATCTACAGACTTAGAGGCCCAGGGTAGAAGCCATGTCTTCGGACTTCGCACCCTAAGTCATCAACACGACATGCTTACGGCAACCCCGGAATCTCTTGAACTCCTTCCACCCTGCTGCAAAGGCCAGACTACCAAGCTTCCAACAAGCGCCACGGGTGGCTTGTTAAGAACTTAAGAACTGCCCACAATATGCACTGCAGAGAAGGGGACTATGAACAACAAGGGCATATCCTCAGATGAGCTACAGTATAAAATCCCTAAAGAAGGTTATATAGGGGATCATGTAGAGTAGCATTACAAGGGTTATTAAGGGGGATACTTGGAGTTTAGACTATAGCTGCTATGATCATCATTGCCACCTGAAAGCCTTAAACCCTCAACCCCCTCAAGCCCAGAACTCTCGACCCCGCAAGCCGTCAACTCCAAAGCGAGCCGGATCGACGCAAAGACATCTCCTTAAGTTGCTTGAAGAGAGTTCATGGCTTGGGCTAGTGGCTAAAGCGGGTGATTTTTGTGGGCTTATATAAAGACACTTTACTGGGAACCCCAAACAGGGAACCCCGAGAATATAGCAGGAATATAATGGAATATAAGGACCCTGGTAGGTAAGCTCCTATTATATTCCCACTATATTCTTGGGGTTCCCTGTTTGGGGTTCCCAGTAAAGTCCATTTAGTATAGGGGCTTACACACAAGCATTCGGCCAAAGGACTTACTTTGGCCCACATCCTGATGCCTGCCTTCTACCACTGGTTCGGTTAGATATCTACATGCATATGGTCCCATTTTGGTACCCCTAAATATTAGGTGCCGTAGTATAATCTAGAACCCAAAAGGGGCCCATAATTTTCAGAATAGCCCATATATGCATGTACGCATGAACTAGTTGTGAGGGTGTAAGGTTTGGAGCTCTAGGCCTGCAAGGTCAACAGCTGCTTCTCAGTCCTTCCAGCAATTTACCCGCTGATTCTCTTCCTAAAGGGTTACGGGTTACAGGGGTTTTCTACGAGCCCATGAAGGACGTAGCTTCACAAGTCTCCACCCTGGAGTATCTAGATACAAACAGACAAGTTTTCTTCCAGAGAACGGGCGTGGTAGAATGCAGCAACCCCTTGCCAATGGGAGCTCCTCAAAGCAATCGCTGTATGAATATAGCCCCGAAAAAAAAAACCCTTGAATTTCTTTTACATATCTCCACATGCCCCTCCTGTGGATGGAGGAGATTTTGCACCACCATATTCTATAAGATATTCCCTAAACCCTGCATAGGAATTGCAGGATTCAGGTTGTGCAAGGTCTCCACGCACTGTAGCTGTAGCGTCCCCAAGCCCATCTTGCCCCAGCCAGGGAGCCCCGAATCTTCGGCGCCGCAGGGGGCTGTTTCGCCGGCCTCCAAAGAATCACAGTCAGTTCCTGAACCCCAAAAGTATGTAGAATAATAGCGTTTTTGGGCTATATTGATGGGTTTTGGGCTATTATTTTACCTACTTTTGGGGTTCAGGTTCTGATGATGGAGGAGTCTTGCACCACCCAGGGTCCCTCAACTAAGGTAAGTCCCGTGACTCAAGACACTTCTCAGATGGTGTAGGATTACTCAAACTTCAGTGAGATTTGGTTGCCTCCTCCTATCCATTTGCTTGCAATATTTTGGGTCAGCTTGTTTTTGGAGACTACCGCACAAACCTTGAAGGAAGTGAAGCATAAAAAAGAGCAAAGACCTATCATGCCTGAGACATGCACTATGTGGTAAGGGCTAAGAACTACTCACTGGTTCTGAAAGGGGAGCGAAATCCCTATGATGGTCCCACCAAAATGATGCTCACTTGGGGGGTCCCCCTTGTAATACGGCCACTAATATTTAGGTTCTGAGTTGCGGCACCAGACGCGCAAAACCTGAGCTGACCAAACCCTATAGTCCCCCTCAAGTAGATATAGAATATGGGGTATATGGGGATCTTATAATATATACATTTATATAACCAAAGCCTTAATCTACTTCAGGGGGACGGTAAGCCTTTAGAGTTTAGGGTTTAGAGTGTAGGGTACAACAGGTGAACTCAGCTAGGAATTAGGGGAATTGGAAACATGCATGGACATCTTCTCTTTCATTTGAGAATACGTAGCTAATCATACATAGCACGCATCTCGGAGCTTACTGCATGGACAGCAACTGCCATGGGGCCTCCCTAAACCCTAAACCCTAAACCTAACCTTAGAAGCAAGGCCAGAGCCAGTACCACGACTCCTTATTTTGACCCAAAACACAAAAAGCTCATCTTTATGAGAAAATCCTATGTCAGGCGAGTGGTCTTTCTCCAACCCTAGGTTGCAGTGGAAATCATCAAGCCGCCATATGTCTCCCAAATGGTACTATCCCATAGGTATTGGCAGGGTTCGGCTTGGCGTTCAGTGTGGTCCTTGGCCCCAAGAAAGTGTTGAGTCCTAAGCCGACCATCATAGGCTTCGTGCCAAAATTCCTGCATGACATTGGGCACCTTATGTCTTGGGACTTATGGTAAAGAGGGTCCATACATACAACTATTCGGGAATTTGGCTCCAAAATACCATACTATATAAGGAATTCCGGGTCCCAATTCCCTAATGGTTGTATACGTGGACCCTCTGGGTACTAGGGTCGTGCAGGACTTTTTGGTATCAACAGGATGGCTAGTCACCTAGCTGATCTTGCCGCCCTTGAAACAAGTTACCGTCTGCACCTCGGCTGGATAAACAGCAGGAAGTTTGGTAGGTTAAGGCCCTGTGTGGGTGTACGAAGGTCACACTAGTGGTATCTTTGATGTAATTTAGGGTGTTCTCTACCTGGAGCAAGCCCACAGATTGACAAGCTGTAATGGTTCCTTCCTTTGGCACTAAATCAAACCTAAATCGTGCCATGATCCTACGCTACCAAAAAACTTATACTGTCAGAGGAGGAAATCTTGCACCAGTCAATTTAGGGTCCATAGAATATTGTAATGTAATTTCTGGGAATCAGGGAACTCAGGATCAAACAACATGGACCCTCTGCCCTAAACCTATACAAAGACACCAAGGAGCCCTACACCCTAACGCCTAGCCCCAAACTCCAAGCCAAGAACCTGACCCCTACGCCCTTTGAAACCCTGAAGCCTACGCCTTCCTTCAGCCCTAAATCTTAAACCCTTGAACCTTAAACCGTTAAACCCTAAACGTTCAAACCCTAACTTGAGTCCAAAAGTTGTTCCACAATCTGCTAACCTCGAAGCGTTGTGGGGACCAGCCTTTGCTTGCGGGCTTTCACTGGGTTTAGTGGGTAGGGTAGGTCAAAAACATCCCGCTCTCCTTCAACAATGATTCTGGCTGGGAAGCTTTGCGTGATGGAGAGTCACCAAATCATTCGTGGGGCGAAGCAGCCAACTATGCTCTTCTAGCAGCACTGACAAAGAGGATTCGTAGACGGTCAAAATTGACCCATTTAAAGTTCCAGGGCCAGGAAGGCATTGAGGCTTCACGATGCAGACTTGAAGATATGTTTGGGGTCCTGGGGTTCACAGATGCTTGCCTGTAGGGACTCTCAAGCTCTAGCCTACATCCCTGCAATAATCCCTACACCATTTATCCCTTACAAGGGCCGCTGTATTTTCATCTCTTCACTCCCGATTGACCACCCTAAACCCGAAAGGCCCGATAATCCCTGTTTGCTACTACGGTTGATAAGAAAATCCTGCATGACGCTCAGTACCCAAAACCTTTCTAGTGGTTGTGCTAAAGTATAGTTATGAGCAGGAACAGCTCTTAAAAACACCTGTCCAACCCCAGTTTCCAGTTCATGCTCCACTTTCTTTTCCATGTGGTTCTCCGGTATTGGGCTAATATCTCTCAAAGTATAGCCCCTCCCTAAGTATAAACCCTAACCCCTAAACCCAAACCCCTAACCCTACAATGCAAAACTGTCCGAGCGGCAGTAGAACTGTGGCCCAAGGCCCACATCCTTGCACTGCCCCAGCTCATGGCTCATGCCACGGGCTGGGCAGCCCACCCTGACCCAGACCCCTGGGAGGATCTAGAAAGTAGAACCCCCAATTTGGTACCCTATACTACTATTGGGTAATTCCTAGAAACCCTTAAGGGGGATCTACTTTCTAGATCCGCCCAGGGGTCTGGGGACTGATAACTTGGTTTAGGACTTGGGGTGTTGGGAGTGTGAAAGGAGGGAGGGTTAGGGTTCTGTGGGCTTTGGGTGGTTTGGGCTTCGGGAAGGTTGGGGTTTTGGGGTTTTGGGCTCTTGCGGGTTCGGGGTTAAGGGGTTTAGGATTGGGCGGTGGAGGCCATAGACAGGACCTTCAAGAAATTCCGAGGTCATTTAAAGCCCAAGGGGCGGCCATGTTGTTGGGGCTGAGAGTTGCATGTAGGTGGTCCCTGCATCCTTCTTTCTGTCAGGAAGTTCTCTCGCGAATCTGGTGAAACCTCCGGGTTGCACATGTGTATGACTAGGTAGGAGAATTACATATAACATGGACACGCAATCTATACGTTGCCAGTGCCCCTTCACAAGGAAACTGTCCACATTCTCTGAACACCCGACAAGGCGCCCTTCCCTACATGCAGAGCTGTTGGGGTTGCTGAAGCTTGAGGTTGGGGGTTTGGCTATGCGAGGTTCACATCTTCAGATTGACATGCGGTTGCAGATGCTCGTGGGCTTGGGGGATTTGGCTAAGAGCGATTCACATATTAAGGTTGACATGCTGGAAGGCACGGTTTTTGTGTCATTGGACTTATGGGACAGCTGCTTGATTCTCATGGTCACTACCAATGATTCCGATCTCGAGCATTTAGAGTACTTGGGCTCATTCTTGGACAGTGGGATTTAGATGTTTGAGGCAGTATCTGAGGACCACCTCAACCCCAAATGTCTAAACCCAAACCTATACCCTAAACCCTAAACCTTTTTGTCTAGGCTTTGTGCAGCGACTGACGCTTCTCGCATGTGCCTCATGATGATGATGATGAAACCCTAAACCTTAAACCCTGAACTATAATCTAAAGGCTTATGGGATCCTGTGAAACCATGGCAAAGTTCGCTGTCAGCAACGCAAGATGTATGCCAGCAGCTGTACCTTCCTGACTTACGGACCACCAGTAAGGTATCCTCCTTTGGAGTGATTGTGTAAAGGTCGTTTCCGTGAAAATACCTTAGCACTCAACCCAACCTCCTTACGTCTGAACATGGCACTATATACCACTATGCACTCCCCCCTAAAAAGCCCTAAACCCTAAACCCTAAACCATCAAGTCTGAAGGCGAAGGATTCTAACCCAGGTACTCACGCATCAGACAACCGGCGTAAGTGTGAACCTTCTGCCAAGTCCGGCCCCTCCTACAGGCATGCACGCTAACGTCTATCTGGTAGTTTCCCGAAATTAGGGGTACCCTTTTGGGGGTCCCCATAATAAGGACTATAGCATTTTTGGGTCTATATTGGGGTCCCCTTTTTTTTCGGAAACTACAATCTGGTTGCCACAGCAGTATGTAGTACGCATTGCAAAAAAACTCAACAGAATGAAGCATGGCAGTATCAACCAACTATGACAATAGCAACCTTATAACACCAACAATAAGAACAATGATGCTAGCAAACCATTGGTAGCCACCCTTGATGAGTCGGCACTTGGAGGGTCAGGGCGACTTAGTAAGCCGGTTAATATTGGGGATAACTGGGGCTACTAAATGGCTTCAAGGGGGTTATTCACCTAGCAAACTAAGTCCCCCTGACCCTCCAGCAACGTCCGGGACTGCTGCTCATAGGCACCGTTGTAGCGGGCGGGAATGGCGTTCTTGCCCACATCTTCGGGCCTGAAGTTCCTGGGCAGGAAGGTTTCTACAATTCACCTGGGGCTCTAAAGGGGGTTACTGACTTTCATCGACGGAACGTGGAAATGTATAGGGACAGGTTTAAGTGTAAGGGTTCTTCAGGCGCGTAAAGAATACCTACATTTGGGCCTGAAGACTATCATGGCTACAAAGATTATCCGCATTGAACAATTTGGAGGCCCGAGGTTCCTGGGCTTGGCATCGAGCTTTTCCCGAAGGAGCACCCCAGACATGCAGCTAACTACAGCGCGGTGATGAGAGGCCTTGAGGTGCCAATCCCCAAGGGTCCAAGTACCTGATTATCATATACTTACCCAAAACCTGTACTACATTTATTCTTGCCCTAAACCCAAGTATCTAATTATTGGGTACTTGGACCCTCTGGGTATTACAGTCATCTGATTATTGAAAGCGATCCTGCTTGTTATGTTTGAGGTGGGTGTCGGAATTCCGCCTCTTCAACGTTTGTCGAAAACGGCTACTGCCCGGTGTGCGGCTGCACGTTTGGGACTTCAAGTCTACAGAAGCTGTTGTCGGTGACTGTCCACTACTACCCTCAGCCAAATTTAGTAAGCCACTCAGCAGAACATCGATGCGTACAGCCGCAACACGGAGGCCGTTCGGGGTATCCTGAAAGCTAGGGCTTACACATAAAAAAGGGACCACGCAGTAGCTTTCACGCCCTACATCCTGAGTCTCTAGGCCGGATTTCGAGCTGAGGAATAGGCCCGTCGTGATGAACTCCGAAGTCGCTCACCTGAAGTTCAGGACGTAAGGACTACTAGTGGGCTCCGATGACAGAGTCCATCGACTACACCATCTGCGTCCTGCGCAGCATGTCTAAATCGCATGAACTCAGACATTGGGACTCTTTTGGCTTGTATGCTGAGTTTTTGAGGTTGACAAGGGTTGCCAAAGACCCGCTTCAGTCTCCGCTCTAATAACTCTGCATTTGCGAGGCTTAGGGCTGCATCGCGGATCTAGCGGCTACAACGACTAGAAGACACTTCCCATTTTATTCGCCACCCGAGATATCTGCAGCCCTCTTGAGGCTTGGCATTTTCTCGAGGATGAGGAACTAAACGACACTGTACTCGAACAGTCTTTTCTTTGTCAAACCGAGCCTATGAGCACTTTCTCTTGAAGCACACGGGCCCTAAGAGTCTCCGAACTCTTGGGGAATTGTGCCGCCCCCCTACGCAATGTGTGCCAAACTACATGCATCAAAATGAAATCTTCAGCCGAAGCAAGTTCTGGATGGTCGATGAAAGAAACCCAGCATCTACTTAACATCAAAACCTCTGTGAGCCTTCCTGTGATGATAGGAACCCTAAGGGTCCAAGTATTCAATATTCATATACTCCCCCAAAACCTGTACTACAATTACTACTACCCAAAACCCAAGTACCTAATTATTGGGTACATGGACCCTCTGGGGAAAGGCAAAAGGTGCGAGGACTTTGGCTCCGCCTTGGAGATGCAGCGGAAGCCGGGGTCGCATTTCACGTCGTAGAAGGCCTCAGAAAGGCGCCGGCCAGAAACGAAGGGTTTAGGATTTAGGGTTTAGGGTTTGAATGCATTAGCTGTAGTCTGCTTAAACCTATAATGAAAATACAATTCTTGATATTTCCTTAGGGTTATACTACAATAAAAGTCAAAAATAGTTCCTAAGGACAGTACAGTTAAAGGTACTAAGCATGAAGGACCCTTGAGGTTCCAAAGGTACTAAGCATGAAGGTCCTTGGGGCCACATGAAGGGCCCTGTTTCAGATTTAGGGTTTGGGGCTGAGGTTACTCAGAGCTCCTTCTTGTCTTGGGAAATGGCTTCTACAGCACCTGCCTGTCAAATTTTCACGTGAGCTTGGATGCGCCAATGTCAGGCATGGGGCCGAGGTGCCAAACCTTACCATACTCCGGACACCTTTCAAAAGCTCTTACGCTCCGGGCAACGTCCGGTAGTTTCCAGAAGCCCAATGTCTAGGCCTGGATATCCCCACCAGCCTGCTATGCAATCCAAGAAAACCTTTTGAGAACTAATTTGGAATCCTGGTTTGCCACGCCTTCATCCTTTAATTTCTTCTTGATTTATTATGCATACTCAGTATAGGCCATTTGAACCCTCATGATACTTTATACGACTTGTAAGCCTAGAACGTCTTGCCCGGCGAATGACAACCTAAGCTTCGTGCTACAGGCAATCGGCTGGCGTGGGCAACACCTTTTGGTGGTGTCGCGGATTTAGGGCTTGGAGTGTTGGGGTTTGGGGATTTGGTGTTGATCTAAGGTTTCAATTTTGCTTGGGCTTTGAGGTTTTAGAGATCCAGTGTTCTGGGCACCTTCCAGTTTTCCAGGCAGAATGGCGAGAGGAACTAGATCGGAGGCGGAGGAGGCGGATGAGGAGGAGGGAGATCAAGGTTTCGCATCGCAACCTTCGAAGCTTTCTAGTTAGTGGAGGCGTGTGAACGCCACAGCTTTTTAGCAGCACATGTCCCATGCAACCTGACCCCAGCGCCTTCAACATAACTTGAAGTCATAGTGCCAAGGGCTTCAGGGTTCAAGGAGGCGAAGAGTTTGGGCGTTTAGAGTTGTGGCGTGCGTGGGCAGCTGCAACTTGATAATACTTCATGGGTGCTGGCTTCGACGCAACGAAGGGCTTGGCCTTGGATGCGGAAAAGCATTTGTACTTTGTACCTGCATCTTTGGTATAGTCCAAGAGCCGAACCTTTTGAGAGCGAATTCAAAAACCACTTTGAGGTCTCTGAAGAACACATTCTCGAACATTTAGCCCTCAACATAATCCCTTCAGCCATGAGAGTTATCCTGCAGCACATAGTATATGAATTGGGAAGCTTAGAAGATGTTGCATGCATATCCCGGAGAGCAATGGTTTTTGGTGGTTGGAAGAGTAGGACCATATTCTGTATCGAAAATACTCTACCCCCAAAGCAGGAAAAAAGCGTACTCTGTATCGGGCACTATAGTACCCCCAAACAGAATACTGTTCTAGAGGGACCATAGCCCCACAGCCTCCCTTAGACGCAGATTCGTTTACCCCGCCTCAAACACGACTTGTCCCAAGACACCAGGACTGCAAGGCGTGAAGCCCCATGAATGTTCGGGTTGCAGGGTTGTAGGGTTTAGGGTGTCCCTCTATGCACACATTTAGTGAGTTGGTTGGTTGAAAAACTCTACAGAATCAGACGCAATGGGTGACCCCAGGAGTCGCCTTATACTCACATGAGCTTTAACCTAAACTCCTAGTATCCCCATGTAACAACACCTAAAGTAGTCCCGTATAGAACCCCTTACCCTAAACGGTATATAACCTCGTTTAAAGAGTTTAGGTTAGACTCAAATGCATCCTTACGGTCACAACCCTGAGCCCTAATTCCTCAACCCCACAATCCCTAGACTGTAAACGCCCTAAACCCTAAAAAAAACCATGAAATCCCTTCGCCCTAAAGCCCCTGAAGCCCCTAAAACCTAAAATCACAAAAGTCCCTAAAATCCCTAAAGCCCCTCAAAATCCTTAAACCTTGATCTCTCAAGTCCTTGCTTCGCTGGCCTGGCTCCAGGAGCGACAGTCCCATGCCCGGAGGCATTGCCGCCGGGTCAAGGTGCCATGGCACCAGGTGCTGGGTGTCTAAAGCTTAAGGATTACAGGGGTTAAATATTGGGGCTATATAAGGATAATGGAAAAGAAAATGGAAGCTACTATAATGGGGTTATATAGGGTTTAGGGTCTAGGGGCTAGGGTTTAGGCGACGTTTGGGTGTAGGCTTTGGGGTTCAGGGAGTCAGGTATAGTTTTAAGGGTGTAGGGCTCTGGACCTACTGCCTTGGCTCAGTGAGGGGCCTAATCTGGTTGCAGAAGAGCAGTTTGCACAATTCTGGAGTGTAAGAGTTTTTCACCAAGTTTGCATGGGAAGCGAGATCCATGTTTTTGCTTCGGAAGTCTAAGTGAGGAGTCTAGCTGAGTATATAGGCCCACAAGCCACACTGAAGTCACTACGGCCTAGGTTTGATCCTTTGCTTTTGTCGGGCGGAGTCGGTGTAAGTATCTCCTGCGACTTTAAGTGATCATGCTGTGTGACCGCTTTCTAGGACTGAAGGCATGCCGGAGGTGATGTTGAGCTGAGAATCCATGCGAGCAGTTGTGTAAACTCCTAGTATCACCCCTGATAACCTTCATAATACTCTGCTAGATAATCTTCTTTAGGGAGTTTAGACCATGGCTCATGTTATCTTCGGTCCCTTCTACAAACGAACGCTGCTGCATCGGCCTTTTGTCGCGCTCTCTCTACTGGGGAGAATCAGTCGTCGCTATCAGAAACACCAAACCTCACGAATCAGATATGCATCTCCAGCTTCAAATGACTATTTCAAGGGATCCGTGTTGGGCGCTCCGTTGCACAACACCCGTCTCCATGAGGTGCAGGCAGAGCTCCAGGACGTAACGCTCAGCAGCTCATTGAAATTATCACAGATGTGTGCAAAGATCAAGTCGCAGCCTGCTTACCCTTCTATATGTGTATATAGATATACTGCATTGATATATGTACCAACTGTAGAGCGTGTCATCTCATAACGCCTAGGGCATACTTCGTCAGTCGTTGCGACTAGACGGAAAAATGAACTCTAAGCTGCAAACCCCCGCCCCTGAAGTCAACAAATGACACCGAAGCCCCGAAAATCACATCCTGAACCCCTCCTAGCCCCTAAACCCTAAACCCTAAACCCTAAACCCTAATCCTATAAACCCTTGATCTGAAAGCCCCGCGTCTGGAGCTTGCCGCTTCTGAGCTAAAGCATTGCCCAGCTTTGAAGGTCTATCTGCGTCACATTTTCCCGTGGTTGAACTATCTGAGGCCATATTCTTCTGAGATATTGATACACTACCAAAATACGAAGTATAGCAAATAATAATTTTAGCGTTTTAGTGGAGACTATCATATCCCCATTCCAGACTCGAGCGTTCGCAGATTTCATGTTCGGACTTTAAGTTCTAGTGTCTTCAGATTTTCACCCCAATACACACACTCTCTTACCAATATTCCACGACGAATTTCATATACAATCAGCTAATAATCGAAAGAGGCTTGAACTTCTACTCGATTCATAGAAAGTCTGCCAGACAACTTTGAGCTGCTGACTCAAAGATGCCACATCGAAGCGTTCTTTAAGGTTTAGGGGTTAGGGTTTAGGATCCACTGCTTGATCTTTGGTTGCATCACCCATGTATACTCCCAAAAATTCTTCTGGTAGGGACTCCTAGACAGAGAACCAGCTTCTTGTCGCTTAGCCGTCTGCACAACGAAACGAGAACGGCCCAACACCAAAACGGAGTTACAGCTTATCCCGCTCAGATGCTTGAATCAACCAAAGGCGGGAACTCCATCACTTCTATGAAATAGCTTAGCTCTTGCTGCCCAAATTTGGGATGTTCTTGGGGGCCCCTGTCTTACTTAACCCTAAGGGTCCAAGTATTCAATATTCATATACTCCCCCAAAACCTGTACTACAATTACTACTACCCAAAACCCAAGTACCTAATTATTGGGTACATGGACCCTCTGGGTAAGTCTGCTTGGATGGACCTTCAAGGCCGATGTGCCAGAAAACCTGAGCTATCGGTTGTCCAAGGGTCGAGGACAGGCTGCGTCACGATTGATACTGAAAATTAGGAGGGACCTTAAGCCCAGAGGGTCCAAGTACCCAATTATTAGGCCCTTTAAAAGGGAGATATATAGGGGCATATAGGGGGTATATAGGGGTATATGGGGTTTAGGGTATTTAGGGTTTAGGGTCCAAGTACCCGATTATTAGGTACTTGGGTTTCGGGCAATAATAATTCTAGAACAGGTTTTGGGTACGTATATGATAATTAGGTACTTGTACCCTTAGGGAAGTACCTGCCCCTTCGGAACAAGATAAGGAGATACAACGCTCTACAGTAAAATAAAGCCGAACCCCAGAAGCTGAGTTAACATTCTGTCTTTTCCCAGGGACACATGTCTTAAATGATACTGTCCTGAAGTCTATGAGCAATACCTACGTTGGGCTATTTGGATCCCTAGGGGTTATGTTAAGTTCTGTTCACCCTAAACCCTAAACTACGCTAACCCCTGAACCCCTAAACCCCTAAACCCCTAGACCCCTAAATCCTAAACGCCTAAACCCAAGACCCCTAAACCCTACACCCTAGACCCCTAAACACTAAACCCCAAACCAACCTCAAGATGATGGAAGCTCTAGAGTTGATGTTTGCTGAATCGACCTTGAGATTTGAAGTTGAGAATGTACAGCCCAGATAGAATATGGAAGTCTCCAAAGCAAAAACAAGATCCCCATATAGCCACATATTGTGTCTACTCAAGGGAAACTATATGCGCAAGCTTCCCTGTGAGGAAACCCCTGGCTCGCGACACCAAGATCTCATGTGGGGTTTGGGGTTTAAGGTTTCGGATTTAGGGCCGCCAAAACCCTAAACGATGTATTCCACAATGGATATGCTCACTCCGCACCTTGCTGGCTACCCACGAGCCAATCCAAAAAAAAAGAGCCTAGAATATAGTAACAGTGGTCATAGTAATAATGCTAGTACTAGTAATAATAATAGTAGTAATAATAATAGTAGTAATGGTAGGAATAGTAATAATAGCCAGACCTCTTGGTTCTTCAAACTGAAACTTTGCATCAATCTTCATGCTGGTGCGAAAAATTTCTGATGGTAGAAGTCTAAACAATTACCCGTGTCACTTTTGCAGGTCTACGTGAGGTAGTCTGTACCATAAATATACATGAAATCTAGGACCATTATGCTTTAGGCTGCTACATGGGTGGTTGTCAAAAATATGACCCTTTTTGGATCCCTATCATAATTCGGCACCTAATATTTAGGGTACCCCAAAAGGGACCATGATTTTGAACAACCACCCACATGAATGTGTTGGCTTCTCCTGCCTAGCGCCATCATTGCCGACCCTTGGAGTATTGGAGGGCCGTGCCAGCAACAGACTTCAAGTGGCTCGCGGAGCAAGTAGTATACTATAACATACTATGACATACTATAATATACCCATAATATACTATAACATACCCATATTCTACACCATTACTCTGACCATCTCCCATCACTCTTGCTATTCTTGTTAACGGCATTCGTACTACAGAGTGAAGTTTGCTTTCTAACGCTGTCAGGAAGATGGTTATCAGGATTAAGCTAAACAATAAGAGAATGCAGATGAAGCTTGTTGGGCCTCCCTATGACTGAGGTGGTACCCAGGCTGAGCTAGCTGATGACCTGGCATAATACCTACATGTATGTAGTCCCTCCCACACTCCTCTTTGAGCACCCGAACTGACGCCATGCAACAAATCCATGAGTCGTAACGCGAAAGGGTCATACTTTTTTGAATGACCCTTATGCGGGCGCTCCACACACATGCCACATGAAGCAAGCCGGACAGCACCGAAAAGATGTGAAAACTTGATTGAGAGCACAGGTGCATAGTGATCTGGGCTTGTCAGCCTAACAGAGCCACTTCCTTCATTTTCGTCACTATTGTAGCTCGGATGAACCCTTGTCTGTGTGCCTGCTCAAGCCTCACCCTCAGAGTCCAACATGTACATATGATTCTCACACACACACACATTCTCACAAAAATCAAGTAACGATCAGTATTGTAAGGATCCCAAAGCATGTGCTTGCTGTATACTGGACCCCTAGGCCTATGTATAGGTCTGTTATCAAACCATATGACAAAGAGCCATGTCAAACTCCAACACTCTTTTACCCTAATTCAGGGGCTCCAAGCAGAGGTTACCTGCATACTGTAGACCCCAAAGTAGGTAACATCTAGAAAGGCTTTTGGGGTTTAGGGATTTGGGTTTAGGGTCTAGGGTAGAGCCAAAGAATTAGGTGCTCAATCTTCCAAGCCAGCAGCGTTCCTCCATACTGCAACTCTAGAGCATGAGCGACATGGATTGCAGGGTAGCAACAGTGTCCGCAACATAGCATCTCTTGAAGGTCGGGAAAGCCATATCCCTAAAAGCAAGAAGCCATGACCTTCTAGCAAAACAAGACATAAGTTCCTGGACTGTAAGCCTGTAAGCCCCCCCCCCAAAAAAGCTTAACTACAAAGCCCTAAGACAGCCAGTCCGGCGCCTGTGCCAGGGTGACAGAGGCTTCCTTTCCCTCACTTGCCCTTCTCCAGGTACCTGCCAGCACTTTCCATGTTCATCGCGCAAACATGCGGCATGGTCTGGGGCTGCACAAAAACGAGAATCTGCACTATCTCTCTTATCCGATCCTCGCACATACCTATGGCAGTATGAGGTATGATCATAGCCGACGGTGAGCATGAATGTCAGAGATTCTTGTGCTGTCCGTATGCACACGTGGCACCCTGGTCCGCTTCCTACGAAGTACAATGCAGACGCAACCAAAGAGCTGGCTTCGAGAGGCACAGACCCGGACCCAGACTGGAGGCAGTACTACTGGTACCCTTCATTTTTGGTAAAATTATTTGCAAACTGCTACTGATACTACCGTTATTACGAGTAGTAACAGTAATAATACTAATACTACTCTCGTCAGACTATAGCTCATGCAGCTTGAATTCGCCGCCTCTGGCGAATGCAGCTTGCAATTTTGGAGTTTAGAAGCTGTTTCGGCATTTCTCAATGTTAGGGTCCGATCATCCAGCTTTTTTGGGCACATCAACGCACGCCCTCAGTCTTGAGAAGCCACCCCAATCAACACTGAACACATGCAAGGATCAGGCGCTCCCAAGATAGTCTTTAGAGATTTAGGTCAGGCGTAAGAATTACTGCAATTGCAGGTCGAGATTTCTGAACATGTATGATCAGGCAAGTATCTCACATATGGAAATTTCCAACAGTAGATGGGCCCTGATATAGACCATACTATAACCCGTCTTTAGGGGGACTCAAAAATGAGGGCAACTGATTCGGAACACCATAAATGCTGAAGTACTTACATAAGCTAAGTTGTAGTCATTGTCCCGAACAACTACATGCTTCCCCCGACAGTCTAGAGTGACCGGCTGTCCCCATCACGTGATAGCTCTGCCAAACCACGAAGCAAGGTTTTTCTGGTTTGCGGCTAAGGAACTTAAGTGAAGCTACTATAGTAGGGCAACCCTATTCCCTACTATATACCAATGATTCTGGTGACTTAATCTAAGTTCTTCAACAGCAGCCCAGTTTTTTTCTGATTCTGTCGCATCATTGCATCCAAGCCGTGGCTCAGAGATGGGCGATGAGGGGTGTCACTCTCTCCTGGTGCGGCAATCAAAGGCCTACGTCAGGGCACCCAAACCAAAAGCCCCTTAACCCCTAAACTCTTTAACTTCACCCCTAAACCCTAACCCTTTGACCCTTAAACCCTTCAGCCCCTAAACCCTTTAACCCCCTAAACCCATCTGTTTGCAGGTTACTTACTGGGGGTTAGTAGGGAAATTGGGAACATGTTATTTAGGCGTTATATAGGGATTATATTCCCTTATCTCCCTAATAACCTTCGGGAAGGTTGTTCAAGGCAGCATCAGATGCACTTAGCAGTTCAAATGAGCTATAGTCTGAACTCCTAGTATCCCGCCTTAACAAGCCCTAGAATACTCCCTCTATAAAATCCCGCATATATCCCCTGTTTAAGGAGTTTAGACTATGGCTGAAATAGCTAGCAACCCAGTTTAGGAGTATGAGATTCTCTCTAGAAACCCTTGCTTTAGCAGCGGTAAAGTCCAGACTTCCGCTCACTGGGCGGTTTAGTGTTTAGGGAATTTAGGGTTTAGGGTGAAGGGAACCAGTCAACTTTGGGAAGCTGCACTATCTATGCGTTTCCAGTCACCTGCCAGTTGTGTCAGAGGGCTGGTGTTAAACGAATCTCCACAGGACACGCACAGACCGCATTTTCTGCAAAGAATAACACGATGATAACCACTGCAAAAAAAGAGGATGGCTAGTGATCCTCATCCTCTACACAAGCACAGTTCCTGCAATTCCGAACCCTTGATAAACACTCCCTCTGCGTGTGCTGGGCTGGGAACCAATGCGTAAAACAAACAAACCATAATTCTCGCATGGGTGGTATGAACAAGGAAGCCCTAAGCCGTAAAACCCTGAACTCGAAACCCTACATACCTAAAACCTAGAACCCATCCCAGAAACCACAGAAACCTAAACCCCAAAACCTAAACCCTGGACTTGGTCCTGGTCTTCCTTTCCAAACTGCGCAGAGATGGTGAAAACTACTGCAGCCGCAAGGTACAGCCCAACCTCCAGGAAAGTCAAGTGATCTAGGGTTTCATGGTTGAGGGGGCTTGGTTTCTGGGTTCAGGGGTTTAGGGACTTAGGGTTCCTAAACCCTGCAACGCTGGGATGCAAGACGCCGAAACGGCGGGTTTGGGGTTTAGGGCTTAGGGTCTACAGGGCCTATGGGATTGAGGGCTTGGCGTGTCGAACTTCCATACCAATGAAGAATGCGTGCGATGCATGAAGTTTGACCCGTGGACTTTTGTTGAAGCTTCCCGCTAGTTAGCATGAAGGAATGGATTAGGGTTCGGGCTTTAGGGTATTGTAGTCCCGACGGAATCCCCATTGGAAAAATGGTAGTTTCCAGTTTCCTCTTCACTCTGTCATTCCCCGCCAACCAGAGCTAAGGAAGTGGCTCAACAAGGCTCGCCTGTTTCCCCTCAAAGGACCGCTGCGAGAGACTTAGACACCCAGGTCCCACTTACGCAAGGCTTTGCGACTCAAACAAGTCAGCATCCAACCCTGATGCTTGTCCTGACCACATATGGAATTTCTGGCCCAAATCTTGGTGACCTCCCAGCAAACAACTCGGACGTAGCTGTACCAGTCTTGGAGAACCATAGCCATTCACATCGCTACATGCGTAGAGATGAACAAGCTAAGCCCTACACCCTCTGCATGCAAGGGGCTTCAGTGTGCTAGCAAGTCCACCGAACTTCGCTTTTGCTGGCTTCATTTCATACAGCTCAGGGGTTACGTACCCTTCAGAAATGGGAACGGAGACGAAGTGTCTGTCGAACCCGTTGGATCCCTGGTATCCTCGCCCTCGGCTGCTTGCGCAGCAGAAAATGAACAGGGCTACGTTGGGCTTTTGGCTAGGGATGTGCCTGAAGATGTATTTGCTGGCGTCTTTCTATGTAGTAGCTTCCATTTTCTTTTCCATTAACCCTATATGACCCCAACATAACCCCATATACAACCCTACTTCACCCTACATTGGGGTAAACCCCTGTACAACCCTTCTGAACCCTATATAACCCCAATACAACCCCTTATACAACCCTACACCCTAAACCCTAGATGTCCCGCTTTTCCTCAGAGTTCACTGCACTGAAGTTGTCATGGGAATTTGTCCGGCCCTCAAAACCGCCGACAATGCAATGAGCACGCTTCTTCTGCAAGAGTCCGGAACCTAAGAAGTGGCTGAAGCCCTAAACCCCAAACCTTAGTCGTATGTGTGGCTTGGACCCTAAACCCTACACCCTAAATCCTAAACCCCGTTACTAAACCTGAATCCCAAATCCCAAACCATAGATCCTAAAGCCTCGCTCACAAATCTTCCCCACGCCTCTGCCAGGGTGGTGCCCTGCAAAACCAAGAAGGGGCGGCCCGCTCCTACAAGTGCCGCCACCTGAGCGCAGGCTTGGGGCTTAAGGAGGATTTGGGGTTTAGGGTTTTACCCGCAACCTCACAGGGTCCATATATACAACTACTAGGGAATTAGGCCCCAAAATGAAATACTATAAAAGGAATTATAGGTCCCAATTCCCTAATGGTTGTATATGTGGACCCAACATTAGATACTCCCAGTTACCCGTCCCAACGGCTCAGCCTTGTCAAAAATGTTGAGTCCGAAGCTCTGAAGCTAAGAGGGTTTCGGATTTTGGGGTTTATAAGCCGTGAACCCGTGGCCCTGAACCCCCAAACCTATAAGCCTTCCCCACTTACAGATTGGGGCCTCCCCCAGCAAGTGAGGCTCCCTACTGGGATTTTCCAAATGTCATCCTATATTCCTTATCAGGACTTAATAATTATAGGTTGGGTACTGCCCCCCCTCAGTAACAGTTGGATAATAATTATAATATGGTTATATATAGCCCTTAATAGGACCCCTAATATAGACTGTTACTGCGTTGGGGCAGTACCCAAAATATGGGGTTTAGGTTTTAGGGTCCTGCCCTATAACCTCAATCCTCAACCTTACACGCTCAATCCTGAATCCTAAGCCCTGCGACCCAAAGCCTGAACCCTAGACCTAAACCCTTACCTGGACCCTTAAAGTATGTAGAACTATAGCCTTTTGAGCTGTTTTTGGATGTTTAGGGCTATCATTTTAAAATCTTTTGGGGTTCAGGTAATCTTCAAACATACACTACACCATAAACCCTAGGCCTTGAATCCTAAACTTCAAAAACGACCCAGGACTGAGGCACCTCCTTGAAAGGAACCTCGCCCCAGGAGGTGAGCATGAAGATGGCAACAAGAAGCTCCTGAAGATTTAGGGTAGATATGGGTAGAGGGTTTAGGGTACAGGGTTTAAGGTTGATGGTTGGGGTTGTTGGTCCAGGGTTTAGGTTGGGCATGTTTTGGCGGAGTGCGATATTCTTCTCAAAGCCGTGGAAAAATATTCTCGCATTCTGTATAAAGGACTGTAGAATATAGTATCCCTACAAAGCACTGCAATTTTCCGGGGTTTGGGCTTGAGGGCTTGAGACGTTTAGATGCCATCATGTACGGGCCGAAATAAATGGAAAACGTCCTTGGCGTATATTGTAGTACTATGCTACCGCTATAAGAGGATTGTCTATGGAATCGTATTGGGAATTACCTGACTGTTGCACCACAGGGTATTTGGTGTAGATTGTAGGGTTGAAGTTTGGGTGGAGGTTCAAGAACTAGGTTTTGCAATTTAGGGTTAACGGAATAATGTTTGGGTGCTGAAACTTCGCAGTGTAGAGTTTTGGCTTCAGGGATCTAAGTTTAGGACTCAGGGCTTTAGGATCATGAAAGAAATCCTTATCGGCATGTGTGCGGTCCAAATCTCCCGCATGTAAAGACTTGAAAAAGGACTGCCCTGAGATGTTACTGTCTTACGCAGGGCTTAGTTTCAGACAACATTTGGGGACATCCCTATTCATCGCCCGAAGCCCAGCGAATACGAATGCCGGGCGCGCCTGCGCTGGTAAGGCGGCCACACCAAACACCTGGGCCACAAGACCATCATCCTGGATCACCTCATCCCACTGCAATGTAAATCCGCCACACCACTTATCCAATATGTCCCCCTAAAGAAATCTGAGTTCCCTAGGAAGTAGATTACATACAAGCTTCGGAAATGCCTAAACCCCAAACCCCAGACCCGCATCTCTCAAAACTAAACTCTCTAACGTACATGCCAAACCCTACCGCGCAGTCTTTGGTTTGGCGTTTCTGTCGGACACACGCGCAGAGTCCGAACTGTTTGTAAATGGTCAGGGTCCGTCGACTGGGTTGCTGTTAACGAAGTAAAAAAAAGTGACTATCAGAAGGAACCCCTTTACTTTGCGAGAGACCCAGCTTCTGGTAAACTTATATAACTCAAAGTTCCTTACCTTCAACCCAGACAAGCCCCCACCGCTTAAATAGCCCCTAATGACAGGCTCGGGTTGGGGTGCCAGATCAAAGCCTTGGTTATCTCGCATGTCCGGAAGCTGATAAAACTTTAGGGCATACCAGAGAGGACACCTGGGGTCGGACTTTAGCTTCGACGAGCTGGCTTGGCTTACAACCGTAGATAAGCAGTCAGAATCCTAAGGTCTGAGCCCTACACACCTGCTACGGCCAAATGCCTAAGCCTGGGATTGTGTTGCTTTTTTCACAGGTGTTACAATCCTAGCTCCAGAACTGAAATGGCAAACACCTTGAAGTCTGACCGATAACACTTGGAGCAGCACAGCAGCAGTCGTGCTGGAGAATATGAATCCCCCTCACTGATAGAATTCACTATAGCAATGCAACTGGGGCAATAGCAATGCAACAAATACTCACCATTCTCGCAAGTCTGCTTGTCAGCACTGAAGCCCTGGGTCTCTACCATCATTAAGAAATCCCTGAACCCCCACATGAACATGAACCCACCACAGATGCGAGGAAAACCTCCTTCCAGGAGAGCAGCGAGGCCAGTATATCCGGAAATCATTGCTGGTTTCCAAAAATCATGGGTCCCTTTCTGAAGGTCAGCATATCGAGGATCATTATGGCATTTTGCCATTGTGGTCCCCTGATTTATGGAAACTACCATTTGGAGACCCCTAAAACATGTAAGGCCGCACAGGGCACAGAACTTGTGGAGTCCGGCATAGTGGTTTACCTAAATCCTACATAGGCCCACGTAGGCACTGGAAGACACCTATGAACATCCTTGTTCAACGCCTCTTCGCAACCGCCGACCCCAGACCCTCAACCCTCAATCCTCAATCCTCAGAACCCTGAACCCTGAACCCTCAACACAAAACCCTCAACCGTATTATTGCTTTTGCTACTATGACTATCCTCTGAGACCCAATCACCAAGCTTTGTGCCATGTTGCCATGAAAGGGCCTCGCGCTTGGCTGCCCAGGGCGCAGCAGCGGCCGAGAAACCAGAAAGCTGCTGCAAGATCAAGGAGCATACCTAGCTTAGGGTTTGGGGTTTTCGATGAAGGGCCTAGGGTTTATAGGAACTTGGGTGTAGGATTTAAAGGTTTCGAGTTTGGAGTTTAGGGTGTAGGATTCCGGGTCTAGGGCTTAGGCTGCAAGATTTGGGGTTTGAGGTTTGGCTATGGGTCTAGGATTTGGGAGCAGCTTTTAGGGTTTAGGTACACTTCTCAGCTGCTACATGATCAGGGAGCAGTCTCAGGGTTGCATTTTATTAGTTTAGGGTTTAGGGTTTAGGGGTTTCGGGTTTAGGAACTGAGATCCATTCCTCAATTCCCTGCTAACCGCCAGTGAGTGGGAGCAAAGTGAATAAAGCTTGAAGTACATCCCTTAGGGTACAGGGGCTAGGGAATAGAGTACAGCGCTAGAGGACTAAGGGCATAGGGTCTCGGGCACAGGGAGTAGGATATAGGCCTTGAGGTCATCGGGCTAAGGGGATGTGGCTGGATGCAGGGGGGTTTGTAACAAGTAGGGCAGGCGGTCGTCTCCCAAATAAGGACCCATTCGGAACAACCAATGCGGTGGATACTGAAACTCATACCGTGGGAACTATGATACCTTAGTATACTAGGGTCATGCCGGATTCTTTGCACCAGCAGTACTGTACGTACCGAATTGCTAGGAGGTCCCATAATTGCAGAAAATGGCACATATTGCAAAATCTCAGCCCTTCGGAATTTACTCAGGATGTTTCCTCTGTTTCTATAAGCTACAACCCCATCAGTGTCCAGGGTACCAGGGTTTAGGGGATGGGTTTGAAGAAGTCGGGCTTGACTATATACATGGCTTGGTTAGGTAGGGCTGAGTGCCAGTGTCTTAGCATGCAGGAATATGGTTAGCCTCTGAAGAGTAGTTTCCCATCTTAGTGCCCCGAAAAAGATGAATTGCTGCTACTCACCCAATGAGCATAATGTAGAAGCCTAGATGACTAGGATAGGGTGTTGGAGTATGGCATATCAGAGCTAGAGCTACAGTTGGGATATCATTGGCATTATGCGTTTCTACATTCTTGCCATCCACTTTGAAGGAAGGCACCTGCTAGTTTGCTAGGAGCATAAGGTCTCCGGAAGCATCCTTATATACTCCCAGCAGGGCTTTTCACAACAGTACGTCCTCCACTTCCACAGCAGATTTTAGGCTAATGATACCTTGCATAGTGAAGCAAATGACGCAACCCTGCGTCCGCCCTAACCTCTACCCTTTGACAATCCAACTTTTGCCAGGCGCCGCCTAAACTTGCTGGTAGTCATATACTTACCACACCCCAGCTTCAATTTCATCTTCCGATTTGTCATGTCATCTTCCATTCCAGTTCCGTGGACCCTAAACGCCGAACCCTGAATAGTTGTTTCCAGTATCTTTAACTTTCCCATTCCTTCTTTCCCTACGCACGACAAATATTTCCTACTACTCTTGATACTGAAAACGCTGCATGACCTGAAGCCTTAGTAAAGCAAAGCCCAGTATTTCCAGGGCAAAAAGTACCTGAACCCTAAACCCTAAAACCTAGTATCCACCGTAACAACAAGTAAGTAAATGGCCCAGGCGCTGAGAGAAAAGAGTACATCCAGGTACTCTGAGCCCGGGTCTGCCAAGGCCAAGCCTCTGCTTCTTCTTAGGGTTTAGGGTTATATTAAGGTTCCCAATATATTGGGGTTATATTGGGGTTATAATATAGAGTTTTTATTGGGATAATGGAAAAGAACATGGAAACTGCTATATAGGGGTTTAGGGTTTCGAGTTGAGGGTTCAGGGAGAGCCATGAACCCGAAAGCAAAGACGTGACACATGGGGAAGAGGACACCCCCGCGCCACGTGCCACTCGTATTCGGGGCCCCCCACTGACAAAGGACTGTCCTCTCTTGCCTCTCCTATACTGCTTTCTGCTCCTCTGCACTCCACTCCTCTCCACTCCATTTCTCTACTCTCCTCTCCTCTCCTCTCCTCTCCTCGCACAATCTTCTCCACTCTCCGCTCTCCACTCCACTCCTCTCCTTTCTCTTCTCTCTCTCGTCTCAGTCCGGTCTCTGCTCTCTATCTCCAAGCTCCACTCTCTCTCCTCTCTCCTGTCTCTCTTCTCTTCTCCATCTCTCTCTCTCCCTCCCTCTCTCTCTCTCTCTGTCTTTCTTTCTCTCTTCTCGCGTCTCTCCACCCGTCTGTCTTCTCTCATCTCTCCGCTCTCTGCTCTCTCTCGTTTCTCCTCTCTACTCTCGTTTCCATTTCTCCTGTGTCGTCCTCCTCTCCTCTCCCTCCCCTCTCTTCTCTGCTCTCTCTCCCCTCTCTTCTCTCTCTCCTCTCTGCTCGCGCCTTTCTCCTCTCTCCTCTCATGTCCTCTCCACTCCTCTACTCCTTTCCGCTGCTCCGCTCTTCTCCACTCCTTTACTGCTCTCCACTTTCCTTTCAGCTTCCCACTCCAGGGTCCACTCCACTCCATTCCGCTCCTCTCTTCTTTCTCTCCGCTCCTCCACTTTCCGCTTCGCTCCGCTCCACCTGCCCACTCTCCACTCCCCTCCCCTCTTCTCTCGTGTCTCCTCTCCGCTTCTTCTCTCTCTCCATTCTCCACTCTATCCACTCCTCTGAACTCCCCGCTCTCCTCTCTCTCTTCTCTCCGCTCTTGCCCTCCCCTCCTCCTTCACTCCCCTCTTGTTCTCTCTCCTCGCTAGTCTCGACGCTACTTCTCTCCTTTCCATTTTCCTCTCCACGCCTCTCCAACGCGCCAGCAGTCCCGAGGATCGCGACCCCCCGGGGCCCCATCCAAGCGACTCTTAACAATCTGCACAAGTGATAGGGTAGCAACGGCATTTACGAGGATCCCGACCCCCAGGGGGCCTTAGGAATGTGACTGCTGACACTAATTTTGACGCGACATGAAGATGAGGTTCCAAAGTGACAACAGTTCCCATCATCGCGACCCCCAGGTGCCCCATCCCGGTGACTGTACATTGGCACTTTAACGCGCCGCGACCCTGGCCGGTCCAGCCGGCTCGCGACACTCCCGTCACACTCGTGAACGCTTGCGAAGGCTTGCAGACGCAGAAGCAACGATGTTTGGTCACTTGCTGACCCTTGGATCCCAACCTTTAAAACGGTAACTCCGGCTGCGGAGCATTCGAGAACATTGAGATGGTTGGGTGTTGGAACATCGAACCTGTTGTGTGGGTACTTGCAATCTTCATTTGCGGACCTGGAACCCAGGACAAGGGCGCGATACCTGCGTGCAATTGAACGAAACTAATTTCAGCCAGGGTTTGGGAATAGTATAATATACTTACATTGTTGCTCATTCTTAAGGTTTCCGCCGAACACACTGCAGACATACATCCGCTCCCCATTTGGGCTTGACATGGTTAGTTTTGTAATGGGGTGACACTGGAGCTTCCTCGGGGTTCTACGGTGATCGGTTTTGATTATGTACTATGAACTTTGCAGGCAACCACAAGTTCGGTATCTTCGGGGAAGTCCTGCATGACTGAATGCCCACATGATATTGGGAAAGGTACTTGTACCTCTTTATGTCAACAGGCTCCTACGGTCCGACACCTGCTGTAAGTCAAGTTTGCTTCTGAAGTATGAAATTGATGGGGTATTGTTGGATTTAATAAGTGGTGCTGTAGCTAGATTTCCCAAGGTTCGAGAAGGATTAAATATGTGTGCGTTGGCGGTGACTTTTGAACTTGAAGATCTGGCCATGTGTTGGGAGCCAAGTTGCTCTTGTACTGTAAGGCCACAAGATCACAGGTTTCTGGGACGCATGTTTTTGGTCAAGTTTTGGGCTCTCTACGATTCAAGGATAATTACACTTCGTTGGGCCCCATAGAAGGCTCGGGGCTTAAGGCTGGATGTTCTGGGTTGATCAAACGATGAAACTGCGACCACACACAGGAAAGGGCATGCCGGAGAGGCATTAATTAATCTACGTAACACCTGCTGTTAACGACACGAAGGGATTTGTCTCCGAAGCTTTCCAATGATCCCGTGAACCCGAACCAAACTGAACCCGAACCAAACTTCCAATCCTTCACCATTTTCGACCACTCTCCACTGGTTTAGAGTTAGGACGCATACGGGCCCTGCCTCAAAGCGGAACCACCAACCCACAAAAACAGAGCAATACCTTCATCATCACCACATTGCAACCCACAACTTGCAGCCACAGCGCGCTGTGATAGCGCAACGGCCAGAAGCGCGGCTCCCGTCATGACGAACATCGCCAACCGCAATAAGCCCTGCGAAAGCATCCCCCTGGCAAGGGTGGCTTGGTTCACTTGTGAAGGGGTAATGTCGTGGAGTGAAAGCAAGTCAGGTGTCCTTGCAAATAACATTACTGTAAGGCATCGACGTGTTGTTTGAACGTTGTGTTTCTCATTGTGTACTTGAATCACACAAGTTGCGCCGAATCCATTCATGCGCCAGAGCGCCCGTAGGTCTCGCAAGCTTCAAGAGTGGATTGGATAAAGCTTGAGAAGCTCAAGCCAATGACAACACCTTGCCATTGTACGGGGCGGCTGTTCTATCCAAGCTGTACCTCGGTTAAGTACGCGCGTAAGCCTGTGGCTTTAGGCTGGAGGTAGGAAACGTGAAGGATGAGTATCAGACGAACCTATAGATTGGCTAAGTTAGACAGACTTAATCGAACCGCGGTTTCCTGAGTCGTTTGTAGAACTTGAGGTTGGAACGGGGTTAGACGAGGTGAAGCGAAATGCCAAAGGGTCAACAAGAAAAAGAAAGAGCTTCTGCAAACCGTTTGACGGGCCCCCTGAAAATACCACCATGGCCTGTTTGGCCTCAAAAACACTTGGACATTGTTTTTGCTCCTTATCAGTTTTCTGCCATGAACACGGGAGGCCTACGCAGTTTGCGGGCGGAATTGTTCCCTTTCGGTCACACACCAGTCAACCACCTTAGCTTTAAATGATTTATTTGCCACAATGGTGGCTATTGGATGAGGCAGTTTGACGTGTGGGGAACTGTCCACTCCGGAGCATTGGGCTTGTCACGCATAAACAACATACGAAAAATCCGGGCTTGCGACCCGTTCTGAACAAAACCCGGGATGTAGCGTTGACAAGCACCATGCTAGTGTATATTGAGCAGCACAAGCAACCGGTTCGTAAACCAACTTCTGAAAAACAAATGCACTAAGAGTTCGCGTGTATCATTGATCTTGCAAATCCGGCAACCCGCGCGCATTTCAGTGACAGCTATGGATGTTCGCGACGGATTTGAAATTCTCGATGACCAGTGACTCCCAGCAATTGGACAAGTGCAAGAAAGCCCTGGCTGGAGAAGCGCGGAAAACGTTCAGGTAACAATGAACACCGTACGCTTCATTGCAGGCATCTCCAGCATGTCCCAGAAAACATATGGCACGAGAGACCGCAGAAACAGACCCCTGACATTTTGATTCATTGCCAGATGCATAAGCGTGTGAAACAGTGTCTGCATTGCTGATGCCCCTTTGGAAATCGAGAAACTCCTTTCCCGTACTGTAATCCCGTATAGCCCTGGATTTAATAAAGCCTCCGGTGCCAAGAAACCCTCCCATAAACCCTGCGGGAGGTTTACTCAGCATCTCGTGGATGAAAGCTTAGAAAAGGATGTTCAAACAGGGGTTCTCAAAAAATGTGAATAACTATATGGGGCTAGTTCAACGTTTGTCTAATCATTTCAAATCAATGGTGTGGGTTCCTATACTATCCCCCCACAAAATAAGGTGAACTGAGCCTGAATAAGCCTAATTAAGGGGGAACCTTGGGGGCGGGGGGACTATACTTGGAGGGTCAGGGGGACTGAGCAACTATGCTAATAACCCCTGGAAGCTGCATAATCGCCCCAGTTATCCCCGCTATTAACCTACTTGCTAAGTCCAACTGACACTCCAGGTCGAGGAGGGGTGGTTAGTTAACCCAGCAAAGCGTGCTTGCACGTTGGCAACGGAGGATGACACGGAGACCGCCCCTTACAGCGGGTTAAACGAGTTCTATAGAGGCTAATTACATAGGGGTATATCAGGTTTATGCAGGGGTTATATAGGTTTTAGGTTTTTGAGAGTCAGGGGCCCTCTTGGGAGCTTCCATAATCAGGATTGTAGTCTATTACGGCGCATAGTTGGGACCCCAAATTTATGGACCCCCCTAGCTTGGCGGCAACAAGCCTTGCTTAGCTTCTTGCATTGCAAGAGAGAAGGTTTAGGGCTTAGGGATGAGAAAGCAGAACCTTTTGCAATCCGGTTCCCACACTCTTCAAGGCCTTTAGTAGCCCATGATTTGCCGCACCTACGAATTCTGGGACCTGTTTCTGATGAACAACATCCACGCAAGGAGTTTAGGGCTGTCTACCAGTGGGATTGAAGGCAATGCGCTTCTCAACATACCCTAAAGAACCTAAAGCTGCATGGGGACACAGATTGTAGGGGCTTTCTTTCCGGACTAAACAGCGATTGTAAGTCACTCCCAGCTCTTAGGGGCAGTTTTTGTGGACCGCCTAGACATGAGTGGGCTTCATGTAGTCTGTGTAGCCAGGGGACTTCGTAGGAATGTAGGATCGATGGTGCCTAAACCCTAAACCCGCCTATAAACACTAAAAAACGAGTCCCTACCAGGCCTTCAGGGTTCAGGGTGGCTGCTTGACTGAAGGAACCTCCTCAACTTCAAGATGTTAGTTCATAGTAGGCATGGAAAACAAAATCGAAGCTATGAGCGTCTGTCCAGAGCTTGAGGGCTCCCTAAACCCTAACTACACCAAATAACTACTCTGAAGAGTGCCCTTACCTGGGGGGTTCAAGTACCCAAGGACCAGATACTGCGGCTTGATGCTCAAAATGCCACAGCCGGCAGGTGCTTTGCAGGGTTTAAGGTTTATGGTGCAGGGCTAGGCACCTGAAGCTCTAACACTGGGCTACACCTGCACACTCCGACTTCTGTCCCAGCAAGGTGCCGCAATTTGAATTTGGGGTCCTCCTTTTTTGCCTGGATGGTATAAAAGAAGGGACCCATCATATGAAAGACCACTACTAGCAGAGCCTGATGACTCTACCCTCCCGGCCCTGTACGTGCATCTGAAAGCCAAATACCCCTTCATGTCCCTTCATCAAACATGCCCTCCATTCTTAAAGAAGGCCACTTGATTGGCAACTTTGAGGGGGCTAGTTTGCCCGACGGTCTAAACCGACTGGGGGTAGTCTGGGTTGCTGTTACGGAACTTAATTCAAGTTACCATAATGGGTATATGTATATATATGTGTATATATTTTTTTTGTAAATAATACGGTTTTCCCAATGTCGTAGCTTAAATTCAGTTCCCTAACAGCAACCCAGTGGTGGGGGAACCCAGGAAGATGTGTCAGCCCAAGCCCAAACAGCACTTCCAGTGTTGAGGTTTACCCCGCAGGGCCCCGAGATACAAGAGGAAGACAAGTATGGCTGCTACGTTGATACTAATAATCCTGCATGATCCTAGGAACCTTGTGCCTTAGAAATTATGGTATTACTGTATAATGAGGTCATGCACGATTTTTAGTCTCAACAGGAGTCTCAGAATCTTAACTCAAAGTTTTGGGCTCTTGCGGGCATCAGTAACCTTGTAACTAGGGCCCAAACCCCTAAACCCTAAACCACTGTAGGCTTTTTAAAGGACTTAGGGAAAACGGCCGGCCTTGACAGCCACGCTAGCATGGGCACCGCCACAAGTTCGGTACCGAGATTTAGCAGTCCGCCCAGGGGGCCGTCCTTTAGGGTTTTAGGGGATTAGGTTAGGATTTAGGGTCTAGGGTTTTACGGTCTTAGGGTTTTAGGGTTCAGGTTTAGGGTTGTAGGATTGGGGTTTGCCCTTGCCTTCATGGGAATAAAATTTAGATTATCTGATACATGACCCACGAGCTTCATCTAACAAATCGTCCTAGGGATTCCTGTATGCATGCACCAAAACAGTGTACGAAAACAAGGGTTGTTCTAGTGCCCTTTTTGTGTGGCGGGGTTTCCGGTCAGGAAGGTTGAAGGTTCTGGGCTCCTGGAAAGTTGAACCTTCGGAGCTCGAAGGGTTTAGGGTCTAGGTTTAAGGTTTTGGTAGTTTCCCCATAAAAGGGGGACCCCAATATAGACCCCAATATACTATAATTCTTATTATAGGCACCCCCAAAATTTTACACCTAATTTTGGGAAACTCCCTTTTAAGGTGTTGGGCTTTAAAGACGAGCCCAGAGGCGGGTGTCCATCTTTAGAACCGGCTTAGGTTCGCCCCTGTTCCCCATAAACCCATAGCCCCTCATAATCTTCATTTAGTGGGAACCCCTTGGGGTGGTCGTAAAGGGGAAGGTCGCTAGACATAGATCTTGTTGCGTTGGACTTGGGGCGCCAAATAGATGGAGACAGGTCTTGAGAAAGCTGCATTGCATGGCAGTATGTGTAAAACATGGTGCCCCCATTCGCGGTGGGAGCCTTCCAGGTCTGTTCTAATTAGCGGCTCAGTGGTTGAGACCTCATTATAGGAATCCAATCCTCACCCAAGTTCCTTCCAAGGAAGGTAGGAACTTCAGGCTGTTTTCCTGAAGCTGGAGCACTCATCTCAGCAGATGTCTGTGACCGCAAATGAAGGCTAGGCCGGAAAAGCCTCAAGCATCCCAACCTTTTCTCCCCAACCCTTTACATCCAAACCCAAGTACCCCGCATTGTGTGACTCTGCCATCTTTGCCGGGACTCTAGGTGGTACACATCCCAAGGGCTCAGCAAAAGAAGCGCTGAGCCTGGCAAAACAGTCTGCAGCATTTTAGGCTCCGGGCTGCGCTCGCAGATTTTGCCCCTGCTACTGTTTAGAGTTTAGGGTTTAGGGTCCTACAAGCCCAACTAACTGTTGACACAATAATTGGGAGCCAAATGGAAACCAACCCTAAGGTTTATGAACAGCAGGTACTTTAGGTCCTGATGATCTGTACTACTAATAGCTGAATAGCAACTACATTGGGTCCCAACGAAGTGCATGAATGGCTTAGCTTGTGGGCTAGGGCCGGGCTTCCAGTGAGACTACGACATGGCAGATGCACACAAAGGTGCTACTGTTGATAGAGTAGCTCCTGCACCGTTTAGGACCGTTTAGGTACCTAAACTGTTGTCATCTCCAAGAATTCCCCCTAAATGCTGAACCCTGAACCATGGTGCAGGATGCCTCCATCAGCAGTAGGGCACTCTCTCTCGCTCACTCACTCACTCTCTCTATCTAGTTTATGTGCGTGTTAGGATGACTTGGTAAGTAGGTAGGGGATATTAGCTTGCTTGCCCGGACTTGCTACGGCCCTTGAACCTCCCTGTAGAGTTTTAGCTTGAATCATCTTCGGGCTTGGGAGGGATCCTTCCTTGCGTCTTCAGGACGGAGGCTTCAACCTCAAAACCCTACACCTAAACCCTAACCGTAAGCCTTAAGGTTCCCTAACCGTAAACCCTTTAAGATTCCAAGGGCCCCTTAAACGTAGACTCTAGACCAAACCTCACGCCAAGGTAAGCCGTAAGGGGTGTAGGCGAGGGGTATATCACCGTGTAGGTCTTAACCCGAAGTGCTTTGGTGCCTTGGGTATAATTAGGGTTTTAGGGTTGAGGGTTTTAGGGTTTAGGGGTTTGAGGCTTTGCTGGTTTAAGGGCTTGTGGATTGGGAGGTTTAGGATGTAGGGCTTAGAAAGTTGCGGAATGCATCGTCGGGATTGATTGTGGGGAAGTCTACGTGGCGCTTAAGGACTCATTCAACAGTCCCGCCCCCCATTGCAGAACAGTGTGTAGACTATCAAGATAGAATGTTGGGAGAGTCTCTGACTGGGTGCGTGGAAAAAGGGCATAAGAGCTTCAACCGCTAAAACGTACACCCCGGACTGTAGACCTATAACCCTGAGGATAGAATCTGGCCTCGTTGCCCCATATTCTATCTACTTAAGGGGAAATATACCTTATAAACCTCTAAACCCTAAACCTTAAACAGTAGTTTCCATTGTCTTTTCCATTATCCCCATAGACCCCATATTCTCTCTACTTAAGGGAGACTATACCCTAAACCTCTAAACCCTAAACCTTAAATAGTAGTTTCCATTGTCTTTTCCACTATCACCATATACCCCATATTCTATCTACTTAACGGAGACTGTAACCCTAAACCCTACATCCTAAACCCTAAAGCCTAAACCTTGTATACCCCATATTCTATCTACTTAAGGAGGACTATACATTGGGCTCTGCGGATCCCTACTGTCACCGAAACAAAGCCGGAGCTACGCGCCGCTGAGGCGGCCAACATGAAAGCCGCTGGTTCCAAAGCAAGTGCGGATGTGGCCTCTTCCAAGCTTTCACGCTTGGGGTTTTAGATTTTTGGTTTCAGGCTTCGGGTTAAAGCCCAAATATTCGGACATCTTGCCCACACAGTTCGGCTGCTTTCTGTAATTCGATCGCTTTTGTAATTTGACATTGCTGGATCCCGGAAATGGTTATCCCAAAGCCCGAAAGACTCCTACGCCGCGCAGTTTAAGGGTTTAGGGCACTCCCTATAACCCACACCCTACTTTCAGAGACACGAGAGCCAGGAGCATACTAGCTCCAGAACAACCCTGCTATAGCACTTTTCAAGTAAGTTCCCACACACCTCAGCAACCCAAGGGTCCAACAAAGGGTTTAGGGTTAAGGGTTTAGGGTTTATAGAGCGTAAAATTTCCTTCTAGGACTTTGTAGGACCCGTACGGGTGGATTCCGGGACTTCTAAGGTCGATGTTGGGATCTAAAGTCTGCAGCTCATATCTTTCGGATCAATGGCTTGAGTACTTCTTGGAAATTATTGCTGGCTTCTGACGTACAAACAGTTCCCGAATAGGGCCATCATTACCTTAGATCGAAGGGCTTCAACGTTTTAAGGTCTACCTATGGCCTCCTCTTTCAGACAGGAGAGTAACTTCTGACGTCCTACCAGAAACCCGCTGACCAAAGAAGTGACTATACAGGAGCCCCTGGCTATAGGGTTCAGGCGTTTAGGGGTTTAGGGTTTAGGGGTTTAGGGTTTAGGGTTTAGCATGTTTGCATTTTTTGTCATCTGTATACATACATGCATACATGGATACATTGCATTGCATTGCATTGCATTACATTGCTTTAAATTGCAGGACATTGCATTAAATTACATTACATTACATTACATTACATTGCGTTACGTTACATTACATTACAATACATTACTTTACATTACATGGCACCACATTTCATTACATTGCATCACATTGCATCACATTGCATTGCAATACAGTACATTACATTGCATTACATTACAATGCAATACATTCACCACTATTACTAGGACTATGACTATTACTATTGCTATTACTATTACTATTTCCATGACTATTACATTACATGACATTACATGACATACACACGTGCACGCATGCACACAGACATACAGACATACAGATATGCATGCCATCCACGTTCCCAGCGTATGCACCATGCACTGGGGTTCCCAAGTCTATGCATAACAACTAGTCCCTTCCCCCCAATACAACCCCCCCCCCACACCCTAATTGTAAATCTTCTCAATACAGTAATATTCCAAATATTCAGCCTTAGGGACAAGCATCCTAATCCAGATACCCCTGTGTACCCATGTATAAACCCTATGCAACCCGTCTAGAACCTCTGCGGAAGCCTTACACTTTGGTTCCAAATACCATCTGGACCTCCAAGTCCCGAAGGCGAACACAATGAACCCCAAAACAGAAACCCCCCAAGTCCGGCGAACATGGAGCCGTTCTGTCCTTGTCGTCCCCCGCGCGAAAGACGGCCGAGCTCAGGAAGACGAGGCGAAGCATGGCCTCTTTAGTGTCTGGGGGGGTTTAGGGGATTTAGCGGGTCCAGGGGTTTAGAGGCTTTAGGGGGTCTAGGGGTTTAGGGGCTTCGGGTTCAGGGTTAGGGGTTTAGGGTTTACCCTGGATTTTTTTTGTGTAATCTGTTTACGAGGCTTGTTATGGCTTTGGAGTAGGGGGTTGTAATCTAATTTCACAGAACGTGAACGGAACTCCATAAGAGGCTTAGGGCTTAAGGTTCAAGCTGGAGGTTTTGACGCCCGACCTCCTGAAAGTAACAATCTTAGCCTGCAACCCCAATATCCTGCAAGATGTCAACCCTGCTAACCAGTTACATACATCCATCATTTACTTGAATGCTGTCAACCTAAAGCTTTAACCCATCACTCCCAAAACATAACATCCAAGCCCCACAACCAGACTTCAAACGAGTTTCTTGATAGCGGTGCTCTGGGGGACTGTAGGCATGTATGGGGCATGTAACACCATTCTAGACGCCCGAGAATCAAGATAGAGAAGACATTCTGACAAAGCCCGAAACACAAGAGGCTTGGACGGCCTGGAGACCCAGCAAGGTATCTGCTGTCTTCAGGATGGGCCACCTGAGCATGGTAGCACAGTTGCCGGTAAGGATTGCCAGCAGGGATGATCTGAGGTTATCTGCAAATCCCCACGGTAAGGATTTCAATGTTTGGGGCACATAGGGGGACCCGCTTGTGAAAAACCCCGCTTTATACGTCATTGCTATATCAGCATATGGCTAACTTGAAAAGTACTGTCCAATAGCAAAAGCACACTTTGTGAAATACCCATATACCAAGACCAGGACATATGGGTAGAGGGAGTATGAGGAGATTCTGGGGTTGCCTATTGGGGCTTCTACGTATTCTTTCAGGAAGTACCCATCTAACTCCTCTGTAGTCCTCAAGGGGGACCTCATGTGCCCCGCGTAATGCCATCGGTATCCCTTTTAGCACCTCAGGGCGCCTTTCCGTTAGTCCCCTAAACCCTAAAAGCGAGGCCCTGAACCCGAAACCCTGAAACATAAACCCTGAACCCTATACCCTGAACCCTGAACCCTAAACCCTGAACCCTAAACCTGAACCCTGAACCCTAAACCCTGAACCCTACACCCCATGCAAGTGGGCAGCTCGGCGTTGATGTCCTTCCACAGGCCTTCATCCTCCGGCGAAAATGCCATGTGAGGGTTGCTTACAATAATTGAGAAGTTGACCTTTTTTCGTAATTGAGCCAAGTCAGATTCATCTTTTCCTGCAATCTACTACACCAGAAGGAGACTTTGTATACAATCTTTCTCTATATCACGGACTTATAACATCCTTGTTGAATGCACTTTCTGCTCAGAAGTAGGCCTTTGCCATCGCATCTGTTGCCTAAGGGTCCATGACCCCAATAGTTGGGTACTTGGTTTTGGCACTAGCGTTTGAGCTTAAGGTTTCAGAGTTTTAGGGTTTAGGGATTTAGTGATTTTAGGGAATTTAGGGTTTAGGGTGAGTATAGATGATTATGCTTTACTGGGTTTTCTTAGGGTTTGCTTTCAGCACCACCGTTTGGGTTCTCCTGATGGAGCAGCCAGGTAAGTTGCAAGCTGCTTTCTAGGGCGTTAACCCTATACCCAATACCCGAATGTGGCCCAAACAGACCAATGTCCATTACTTCAGGAATGTTCCAGCATCATACTGGGATATCTCATAAGATTCTAAGCCACATTAGAGGCCAACCAAAGGAGCGGCCACCCGGCAGCCTTTGCCGAAGTCTGTGGGCAGCCACAATGCCAAGACACAGCTATTCGAAGGCAGGGGATCTTTGACGAACTTAGTCGAAGGGCTGCAAAGTGTTTGCGAGGCCAATGCCATCAACAGTCATTTGTTGAAGCAAAACTAGGTTACGAAAGCAACTGTCCACGAGTCTTAGACGAAGCATGACGAAGCAGGTGCCCTTAGTCGAAGGTTTTGGGGGAGGCGTCCCAGACAAAATTGGACAAATGCACCCTGCCGGTACTTCTTTTTGTGCTGTTTGCGCCGGATATAGTGCTTATTGAACCTGTATTGGGCTCCCTCGGTGCGGGCCATTAGCTTCAGAAGCTCACACCAAAACCCAAAGCCTCGAAGCCTTAAACTGGATACCCTGAACCCTAAACCCAGGGATCCAAGTCTACAACTGATACCTACATTGGGCCATAGATATTACCTACATTGGGCTGTTAGGATCCCTAATGTAATCTAAACAATAACCACAATTGTCATTTAATTTTCGATGTTCTTTTCCAGTTGATTTTCTATTCTAGTTAAAACCTCACACTACGAACAAACCCAAGCCCGTAAACCCTAAACCCTAAACCCAGACCCGTCTCCTGCTTGGGGATGGCTTCCCCACCATTGTGCTCGCCACAAAAGATGAGTCCCGCAGCCAAGGCCAGGCAAAAAGCCAAGCCAAGAAACCTGGATTTAGGGTTCAGGGTTTAAGGTTCACGGTTTGGGGTTCAGGGTGCAGGGTTTAGGTTTCAAGGTTTAGGGTTCAGGGTTTAGGGTCTCAGTGAATTACAGAGGGTGCATAATCCTAGAGTAAGGCCGTTCTGGTCATATTCCCAATAGTAACTACAATCAAGAGTTTCAAGTTATATGTGGGAAGGTAAATGAGTTCTGTACAGAAACTCCTCTGCAGGGTTGAGGGAAATGGGCTTGTGCGCTTTAGGGATTCAAGGTTTTAGGGTTTAAGCTTACAAGAATATTACCATTGTTTTGGGCTCTTCAATACTTACTTGCTGTTGGTAGGGAATGGGCGTTCAGGGTTTGGGGTTTCGGATTTAGGCTTTAGGAGTTGTGGCTTAAGGTCTAGGATTTAAGGCTAAGGGTTTAGGATTCAAGGGTTAGGGTTTGAGGTCTCAGGACCATCCAAGCTTTGTGGAGCTCAAGCCTCCTGCTTACCTGCTTGCCTGCTTGCTTGCTTGCCGGGCATGAATGCCGCATAGTATAACGCCCATCTTGTGAAACTGTGTTGCGTGATAGCTATGCCTCCAGGTAAGAATTCTGCAAATTCCTCCCCAAACAACAACTCACGCACTTACCTTCCTACCTACCTACCTGCCTACTGCCACGCTGCCTAGTTTCTACCCTCGCCACCTAGCCACCTTCTCACGTGCCTGATGCTGCCAGTACTTCTGTTACCACAATGTGCCTGCTCTTCCTCCTGAAGTGTTGTTGTCAAAACCACGGACATGGTCGGCTCCCAACTAACAGCAGGCCTGAGAACAGCTCAGCAATAGCACTTGAGGATTCTCGCGAAAGTAGAAGCTCCCGAAACACAACTTCCCTGATACACAGGGTCTGTAACCCTGGGGCTCCTAGCTCGATAGATGCAAAGTTGCTCAAGCCAAGACGAGCCACTCAGGCAACAAACGTCGCAGCTCACTGAAAAGTGCTGAGGATGAGCCTTTGTAAGCAGGCCAATGGCCGTGACTCTGGTTTGGGTCCTGTATGTTTCGGGTTGCAGTGCTTGCGGGCAGGGGTGTAGGTGAAGCGGCTTCAAAGTTTAGGGTTTTGAGTTGGCTTAGGCTACATGAGGCGCTTCTACTTCATATGATGCTTGTTGGTTGTCGTAGGCTTCAAACAAATCAATGTAGACCACAAGATTTGCAACAGTAGAGCTGGGGTTGTCCATAGCGGTCATGCGGGAAGGGATGCCTTTGTCAGCTGCTTGGAAAAGTAGCGGGTGATGGACATCCAGGAACGAGATCTAGGAGCACAACGCGCATATGCACTGCAGTCAGTATTTCCCCGGAAAAATCATGGACAAAGATTCCTTATTAGGGATGATATTACTGACTATACTAAACTACAAGAGGGACCGCTATCTCCACCCTTAATGGTCCCTTATTAAGCCTGATATTCAAGGTAGCTGATATGGTGCCTTTGAAATGCAAGCGGGCCATAGATCATGGTCTTCAAAGTCCCATGGCCCCTCCCAATAAGCGTGAAGTCTTAGTCAATGGTTTTACTTCCCAAGGATCCTGAACCATAAGCCCACCCTTAACACGAATTAACCCTAAAGCCAAAAGCCCAAGGAATCATGAAACTGCACACCCCAAGCCCCTAGTTCTCTCAACCCCCATCTAAGTTGGCTAGCTTTAGCTTGTATAGACTCTCTGCTTCCTGTGGACTGTTAGGACGTCTGCCTTGATCTTTGGGACTCAGCAGCAGAGGCTGCATTGTTTTAAAGGTTCCAAGGTTGCACCCCTAATGTCGTACCCCTACAAGGTTTCCCAATATGGTTTTAACATAACCTTTATATGAACCAGTGAAATCCCCTAAATTGGCTTAAAAAGATCCCCAAACCCAGGGGTACGACCCTAGGGGTACAAGCCGGAAACCCGGGATTCTACTATTGACAAGGCTGAACTCTAACTCCAGCTTTGCCACCCGCAACTTGTCGTTCCAAAAGCCATACCTGAGCGACGATCACATGGAGTTTCCCAGTAATCTGGCACCCTAAGGGTCCAAGTACCCAATACTTAGGTACATGGGGTTCGGGCAATGGTAATTAAAGTACAGGTTTTGGGGAAGTACATGGTAATTAGGTACTTGGACCCTCAGGGGTAGCTTTATGAAGAATAGTAGAGATCCAGAAGGGTGGGGTTCCTTGTGCAAGGACCCCCGCTTTGGCAACGGCAGGTTTTTTCGGCTCCCTTATGCTCCAATTTCCTGAGGCTCGAGGATCACTGACCCCAAGGGTCAGGACCAGCAGTTTGGTGTAGGGTTTAGCTTCCTCATAGACTGCCCTGAACCTGGTAACCTCATGCTCTTGAGCTCGCTCCCTGACTCCTCCGTTGAATGCAAGCTAGAGTGTGAACAGCTATCCTAGACCTCCCAAAATACCTGAAAGCACAGGTGATCAGCAGTGCTGTCCCTTTAGGTCCCTAAAATAACATGGCCCAGAAATTCAGCTTGCCGCGTCAAACAATGTTTGGGGAAAGTTTCCATATAGCCCTGACCGCAGTATGCCAATTGAGATGTGACTTCTCGACTCAGGCGCGGTGAGGGCAACCCCCGCCACAGCCGCGGAGAAGAGCCAGTCCTGCCAGTCTTGAGATCTATAGAGTCCCTTTGCAAGGGCTCTGTACTGGTTATACAGGGTCATAAAAGGTCAAAGGGGACATATACAGATAGAGAAGGGTATAGGATTTCCAAGAATCAGGGGCCCCTTGTGAGGGCCCCAAAAGCAATCATTATCATATACTGAGGTACACGCATACGGATCACGCTTTCTCCCGATGTATACGTGCCCACCAGGGATTCCTGCGGAACCCTATGAACTGTTACCAACGCACGTAATAAGGTACTATCCTTGGGTGTTCCCACCACTCATTAAGAGTCTATACTAGAGGTCAGATTAAGGACTCTATATAATGTATATTACAAATATGATCCAACTGTCAATGAGTGGGGGCTGGTATTCTAGGCTTAGGTTCAGGGCAATTGGTCCTCAAAATCCTACATAGTTTTCCCGGAGCTCCCCTAAAAGCTTGCTGGCGTAGAGCGCATCAGACACTTTTGTTCGTGACTGCGTGGTTCTTGTGCTCAAGAAAGGCTTTTGCATGCGCGGCCCTCGTCTGCATGATAGGCGGCTGCAATGCAACCCCCTACCACTAGGTTTCCCCTTATCTACCGCTATACTCCGAGTCAAAAACCAGATCGTAGAGGTCCACAAATGGGATCATGGTATTGAGACTCTCCCACATGGCGAAAAAGCGATGTGGGAACATCAGCCATCTTCCTTGTGGGACAAAAAAGCCAACTCAGCTGAACTGCTGAACTGCAAGAACAACGGGGAAAGGGCGGCCTCTCCTTTTGAATGGCTGCCGTGTCACTCTGACAAGTATGAGGCTTCACGTTCTTCTTGAGAAATGTTGTGTTCTATGGAAGTGTATATGTGGCAAAATACAAAGGAATGCTTGAGGAAACTAAAGTAGTGAAGGCCGTGGTGCGCGCCGAGACATCTCCAAAAGCCTTGCAAACACTATCACTGCACGGAGTTTAGGCGTTGTTGGAGAGATTTTTCTGGGGTCCTGCCTTAAAGACCAGTCGGTCTTCAGCTGTTGAAGCGGCCCCCCCAGGGATCTACCCTCCCCGAGCTCGCGAACACGAAACAGGCGTCTGACACACAATCTCTTCCCAAAAACATCCCCCCGCTCTAGTCGTACCGACATCTTGACCGCTTAGCATGATAGAGGTTCCAGGTAATGACCTTTGCCGATGCAACTGGAAGGAGAAAGGAGGATGTTTTATACAAGGAGCATCACGCACCAGGTGCGTGGGATATCACTGCTCAGGTGAGACATGGTAGGTCTGCAAGCAGAAGTCCCCTCCCCACAAGCCCAAGCACCAACAAGTAGAAACTCCCAAGCACAACAACAAAAAGATCAAAAATACTGGCGCCCATGGCTGGATCCTTTGCAAGTAGGTAGTGAGATAGTGGCGGTGGTATTAGTCCAAAGAAGGCTCCATGTCAATGGGATACCTTTGAGATGCATCGCTGGGCTCTCAGGCGTAATTGTTTTGTGAGGTTTGGCATTTTTGGGCTATAGCATCCTTATTAAGAACCCAAACAGGTACCACATTGGAGGGCCTGGGGGAGCCTGAGTATTACGGAAACTTGGATGATTTTACCGCTTAGGGAGTGGGACCGCTGTTTCGAGACAAAGGTGAACATTTGTACAGCAACGAAAAGAAAGGTTTCCCAAGAAACTTGTTGGCCGAGGTCTTTGCTACCCCAACTTGGATGAAATTCCATGAGCGGTCTCTCTGCAGCTGCAGACCACGCGTTTTATTCTGTGTTCGGGTAGATTGAGCGTGTAAGGTTATAGGTATAGCTTCGGCAAGTACAGGAGAAGTACCTTCTTGGAGTCTGGCAGAACTATGAGAATCAATGAATTTGCAGATTTAATCCTTGTGCACTTTCTTCAAAGAAACCACTCTAAGCACGAAGCGTGTGCGGCTACAATTACACCACCTGCCTGAGTCTCTACATCCCTGATTCTTTAGCGTCCAAGTACCCAAATGTCAGGGTTCTAGTTGCGAATACCATTATGACCGTAGTATCTGGAACCCTCAAGCACGATTTCGGCACTTCGAACTGCAGGGATATTGAACAACTGCAAACGCCCATCAACCCTAAATAAACCATAAGCCCAAAATCATCAGGCCTAAACCCTAAGCCCCAAACCCTTTAACATGCGTTTTCCTAGAAGTGGTCAGGATGCCTTAGCAAAAGACTAGTATCATATTGGTGTCTTTCCTTGAAGAGCCCTTGGGCTTAAAGATTCTACTTAGCGGCTGATAAGAGACATAGCAACTACGTAGAACTAGGGTTACTCAAGCTTAAAGTCAAGCTTAAGCGCCCTTGCAAGTAGTAGCTGCTGAAAATTAATGCTATGATCCCGCGGGTCCTAAGCGCCTACATGAGGGATCCTATTCCTAACCATATGTCTAATTCCTAGTATAGAAACCATGCTCGGTACATTACAGATACTTATGGTCCTTTGGGACGAGGGTTGGGCACCGACCCTGCAAAAGGTGCCTTAAGATGATCACCATGATCCCGTATTTTGGACACTATTCCTCTGTGAATTGGCGCCTAGCCTAAGATGTATCCTGGTATGGTCATGAACCCTGGCCGGAGTACCCACGACTACATGTACAGGACAACGGGCGCTCGGAGAGTCTTGGCTTTCAGCGAGCGTCCATGATTATTATCTTTCTTCCCCCTTTTGGGGACTACACGAGGCTGATGAGCACTGTAGCTTCACATTCCCTATGCTTTCTCGGGTTTCGATAAAAAAAGAATTCACGAGAGATGCCAGCTTTCACCCAATTGTGGGGCCCGTGTACCTCGGACTGAAGACCATCCGGTTCACTCTGCAGCGAGGTTGGAAGGATACACGAAGGTTTCCCAAACTTAGGGGTGCTTTTGATGGGGTCTAGGGGGGGCTCCCCAAAAACACAAGCATCCTTTTGGGGTCCCTATAATCAGGATTACTATATTTGTCGATCTATATTGAAGTCCCTCTATTTGGGGAAAGTACCCCAAAAAAACAGGCGAGAATCACTCACCCTTAGAATCTTAAGTACCTAATAAATAGTCATATGCTGCTCTGAAACCTCACCCCAAACATTCCTAGACCCCCCAATTACCCTGAAATAGGGTCTATCTGGCTTCTATTTGGGGATACTTAGGGTCTGTAGAGGGTACTTGGGGGGGCTAGGTTATTACCCCAATCCCATGAACCCAATAATTGGATACTTGGCCCCTCAGCGCGGCGTCTTCCCTCGACCTACATTAGAGACGACACTGCACAGGTGAAGCCATGCGGCTTTAGGATTACGATTCTTAAGCCCTAAACCGTAAAAAAGCTAGGGGACTGTGTGTGAACTGCTGCATATCCACTTCCATTCCACTGCTGCGTTCGCGCGGACAAGAGGTGAAACACATCCTTTCTAAGGAAGTTCACGAGGAGCTGTATAGAGTGTCATGCCCAAGCTTTGTAACATGATGCCTTGTACACGCCGGCCACATCTGATCCAAATTGCCTTTAGGGTTTGAGTTCAAAGAGGGCCACTGAACTTTGAGACCCTCGATTTGGAAAAACGATTGGGCGCATCTTCTACATTTTCCCCAAGTTTGTCTGCTTTGGTCGTGACCTAGACCCCATGAAGCAGTGACTAGTTTGGCCATTTGGAGGTCAACGGTGCGGTCCCCCGGAATTTCCTTAGATGCATAGATGCCTCATGTGCTGTTCAAACTCGTGACAGTTTCAAGCCTCATGCCTAGATTCGATAGGTGGGCGTGCCCGAAACTCAATGTAGGCTGAATTACACATTTTGCTTTGAGAGCAATCATGCAAGGGTGCCATTTTTCGAATCACGCTCAAGTAACTTCAGATCCGTGAACCTTATGCTCGAGATTGGGTGGGTAAGTCAATAACGCCTACGCACCTGAAATTTGTTGGCTAGAACTAGTTAGCCCTCCAAACAGAAACTCTTGTGCAAGTGGTCCAGCACACCTTTTTGAAGTTCTACATCGCTGGCTTCTGCCTTCAAGACTTCAGAAAATGGCTGGAGGCTCTTCACTGCAAACGCGCAAATGCTGATTGACGTGCAGGATGATCCCAAATCCCCACAGAGGCTTATCGGATATGCGCTTATTAGATTGCGGGGACCATGTAAGCTATAGTCTAAACTCCTAGTCTCCCGCTTTACAAGACCTATAGTACTCCCCTATATAATCCCCTATATAATCCCCATTAAGAAGTCTAGACTATAGTTTATGTGTGGAGCGAGCCTCAACCATCCTTACTCCTTGAAGCCCCTCAGCCTACACAAAATGTGCCACGTGGGTGTAGCGGGTGTGATAGTATCCCTGTATACATCCTGCCCCTAATCCCAAAGAAATTCACCCTACATAGGCCCTAACTACGCTGCATGAGAGCCTGAACAACCAAAAAAAAGCCTTCCCTAATCTTTAAACCCAAAACCTGTACCCTAAACGCACACCCTGACCCCAAAACCCTAGAGAACCTTAACCCCCAAGGCTGCTGAAACATGTTGGGGGAGCTGAGATTGGCATTTCGGCATGCTTGCGCGCGAAAGATTTGGTGGAGAAAGGCCAGGGTTGCCACTGGCTAAGCCGACAAAACCTTGAACTTTGCTTAGGATGTGGAATGGGGAGTAGGGTCTAGTTTATAGATTTATAGTCTCCCTAAAGTAGGTAGAATAGGGCTGTGAATATATTATAACAAGATCTCCATATACCCCATATTCTATCTACTTAAGGGGGACTATATGCTTCCCCGAGCCAGAGCATGCGTACTCACTGGTATAGAAACGTTGCTGTCCGATATCAAGCTTTAGATTTTGATCGCTTGTCTCAGATCGGTCTTACAGTGGTGCTCCTACTGGGCGCCGCAAAGTCAAAGATGCGCGTTAGCTGCCTATAATATAATTTCACCCACGCCATTGTCATGTTCTGTTCCCCCAATATTAGGGGACGTCTCCGCTCATACATACTTTGTGGAATTTTGAACTGGACCGCGTTTTCTCGTAATTCGTAGTCACGGCACCAAAGAGGGGAATCATACGTATACATACATACATGCATACCTACCTAACTACCTGCCTGCCTACCTATGTACCGTGTCTTTGTCTACTGACACATACATACGCACCTCGTTATATGGACACATACACATACACACACCTCTATATCTGCAGTATTGCTATGCATCCACTCAAAAGCGTTGTGCCCTGCCGTGCTGATCCACTGTTTTTGCGTTTGCGGAGCCAAAGGGGCAGGTGCAGATGGTGCTTGTGGCAAGTGTGTCCCAGCAACTGGGCATCTCTTCAATTTTTGAACCAGCTCAGGGATGGTAAGGGCAAAGGCTCTCTGGATTAGAAGAAGCATCAGGATTGCAGTCTGTCTTGCACGGTAGCAAAAATGCATGACAGGAAGGAGCCATCGAACTGCCAAACAAGTTCAGGATCTCTCAAAGTTTTCTTCGACGATAAGCTCCAATCCGAAGCGAGGAAAGTAGGAATGTTTCACACTGTTGTTTTTCTGGGAGTTGATAACGAGCGTATCTCGAACTTCGCTTCTTATCTAAGGATATGAACTGTCTACTCCTTGTACTAGAACCTAAAGGGTCGCAAGTACCTACATAGGGGATCCTGACACAAACCATAATACTAATTCCTAATATAGAAACCCTGCTGTGTATCACTTAGAAATTTAGGATACTTTGCCGAAGGCAGAGCTCACCAGTGAGACAAGATTTTCCGCGTGGCATCTTCTGAGAGTGAACTGCGCTCTCACTTATTTCTCATGAGAAAAAAGCTCCAGTCAATAATATTTGCTTTGAGATCGAACGAAGGAGGCTTGAGTTTTCGAAGGGTTTCTTCAAATCTGAAAGTAGACTCATGCTTAGGAAGCGTTTGAAATCTGTCTTCAAGAAAGCACGGTGTGTTGCTTTCTTGTTTTCTTTCGGTTTCTGCTCCCAAGTAGACCATATTGCAGGTTAGTGTAAACACACATGCCAATGTTGGCATTGCTACAACATGTTGCTGGCTTGCCTGGATTCCGACTGGCTTGCTTCAGTCGAATAGTCCAATTTCTAGCTAAGCTCCTGGGAGGTAAAATAAGTCCATGCATAGAAACTTACCACCAATGTAAACATGCAAGTACATACTTATGTGCGTATGCAGAAATGTATGTACACATATTCGTTGATCTGCTGATGCGTGTTCATGTTCCTGTATGTATTAGGATGAAACTACCTGCGACTAACAAATGCAAAGTACGAGTCTAGCCGCTAGCCGTTGTCTAACATGGCTTCAACTTCATGTGTTGCTTTGCTTCGCGTTCAGGGTTTGCGGCTTGGGGATTAAGGTCTTGGATTTCGGGCTAAGAATTTTGGTGTTTTCCGCCTTCGATAACATTCCCTGAAGGGGCTCCAAAAGTTAAGTCTACAGGTGTCCGTGTCTCATGCCGGCCCCCTGTCAGAGGACCCGCCCCCACCGATGTGAAAACTCGCACTTGAGCAACTTGTGTTGTGGTAAAACCACGTCGGCTCACGAAAGGTCAGCGTCCCCAAAACGTCATAGAGTCGCATCGGATAGACAGTAGACCCATGGTCTAAATACCTTCAGCTTCCAGATCGTGCAGCTGCTCGCGTCTGAGCTCCCTGAGCCCAGCTTCCAGCCAGTAAGATGCATTTCCAATCTCAACAACGCTCGTCACCTTGATGCTGATACAGTTGAGGGTTTAGGGGGTTTCTGTGGGACCCCATAGAGACACCAACGTACCGCTATCCTTATTCTATGTACCCTGAAAGGGATGACGATTGTTGGAAACTACTGTGTAGGCTTTGGGGCTTCGGTTTCAGAGCAGCATAGGCTTAGAGGATACAGGGTTAGTGGGTAACAGGTCTCGGCTTTTTTTACGCAAATCAAGACCCGCAACGAGAAAATCTCAACCATATCAAGCACATGATTACCTGGACCCCCAAGGTGTGTAGGGTAGTGGGAAAGTATGTAGAGTAATGGGCTCCTTTTGCGCCTTTTGGACCATGTTGCAACCAACTTTTGAAGTCCACGTATTATTGTTTTCTACATACTGTTCGGTTCACTGCAGGGCCCGACCAAGATCTGAATCGTTATTGTACGTGCCTAAAACCCTGGTAGATGGGTACTTTGGGTTTTAGGTAGCACCCTACAACATCCCAAGTTGAAGTCTGTCCATTTTTGAACGGCTTGGTTCTGTTAGGCGATGTTGCTTGGATTTCATATGGTTGATGGAAGAACTTCATGAGATTTTAGGGGCTTAAGCCAGTGCAAGAAGTCCTCATCAACAACACGAGGTCTGAGCCAGGATCAAACACTGAGAGTGTAGGATTAGGATTCAGGGCTTGGCCGACTTACCAAGATTTGTTGGTCAGCATCGTATCCAGACTGCATGGAGACCTTGTATGCGAAACTGAGCCGGCAAGGCCTATTGGAACAGTTCGGTCTCCGAACTTTAAGGATCAGGGTACCTAAACCCCAAAAGTATGTAAAATAATGGCCCTCAACCAATAACAATAGCCTTAAAGGCTATTTTTTACCTATTTTGGGGTCCAGGTATGGATTTAGCACATACAGCTGCGGGCACTTTAGCCTGGATCAGACAAGTCGTTGCCGAGTCCTACTTCAATGCATACTTCACAACTTGATGACCTTGAATCGCTACATGTAAGCTATAGTCTTAACTCCAGAAAAAAAGGGGTTATCTGGGGGATTATATAGGGTTTATAGTGCCTAAACTTAACGAGGTGGAGTAATATTTTCTAAGGGTTATGCAGGGGGATACTAGGAGTTTAGACTTAGCTCATGTAGCATGGTAGGAAAGCCCAGGTTTCAAGGCCGAATCAGGCTCGTAATCGCTTCCCCCTGAAATAAGAATCCTAAACACCCCCTAATGTAGCTCCCGTTAATAGGGATAATAATAGGATCCTAAGATTAAGGCCTTAAAAGGAAAGGGGTGTATTAATCATGGGGCTACATGAGTATTCAGCATTCCCTACAAGAGACTTTCCATGTTGGGGACATGAGGAATACTAGCTGCCGGATGCTTCATATTCGCGGATGGCGATTAACTCCCATGCCAGGCGACATTGTGCAAAGAGGGTGGGGAGCAAGAAAAAAGATTCTCAAAATTCGTGGCAAGGTACAGTGTCTCCATCAGAAAGACCATAGTCACCAACAGTTTGAACCTGCTCCGTCAGCTCCTCTGTCCCATGGATAAGCCGAACAGCTCTGTCCTCATGCAGCTGTAGCTTCTTCCTTGGTTTCCCGAGGAGGTTCTTGAAACAGCTGGCCCTTAGGGACCCTGGAGCTATAAAACTTTGTCGGGGATACAAAGGAGTTAGAATATAAGGGCTCCCTCGTCATTAGCACGTAGGATTTCTCGTGCGAAGCTCCAGAAGTTTAAAAACAAAAATACAGTTTAATTTACGGTTCCATACGAAGAACGCATCCCAAGAACAATCTTGGGAAACAGAAGCAGGAACACAAATCTCAAAGGACAACCGGGCTTCTTGACAGCCTCTGTGACTTGCGAAATGGTATCCGTCAGGCTTACAGTGACTGGCTTCGACCTTCCTGGCATGCCAAGAATCGACATTACCCTAAGGGTCCAAGTACCCAATATTTGGCTTGTGATTTCGGTACTAGTAATTTTAGTACAGGTGTTGGCTAAGCATTTGGCTATTGGGTACTTGGACCTCAGGGATTAAGGGCAATTCCAGGAGTTTCCACTGTGGGGAGTTTCTGTGAGAGGTATGTCACTAGGGGCTATGGCAACTTTGCACAAGAAACTACCCAGAAGGTTCCAAGCATCTATGTAGCGTTCCTAGCTTCTTTTTTTCAAAGTCCACATATCTGTACGGGGCTTTGGGATGCAGTGCTTGGGCACCTTGGGCCCAATGAGGTTCCGCAAGCCCGACACCCTGAACCCTAAACCGCGTTTTGGTGTTCTTGCTAGGAAGTAGGGCTGGATTCCTTCTTTGGTGCCTTGTAGTCATTGTGCGTGACCCAAAACGAGACAGATAAGATGCAGGACAAAACCCTAAACCCGCAACCCTTAGCCCTAAACCGCAAACCCAGCAGGTTGACAGGGCAACGTTCATCCTCCCAAACTAACACCCAAGCCAACAAAGACCATGCGATGACCACAGTCGGTTCAAAAGGCACTAGGATGCGTTTCTGTGCTAGTTTGAGGGAGGACAATGTTTGATAGTCTCCACTGTAAGCCTAAGTGGATCACATCAGCTTTGGTTACGTCTACATGCATGCGAGAGCCATCACGCCATCACAAACATATAGAGCTTCTAGCACGGGATACACATGGAAACCCTGCGCTTATACGAATCTATGAGGGAAGTCAGGATCCCCACTTCAGGAGCATATAACCCTCACCCTAGGATCCTGCATAACCTCCCCTCCTTGAACCCTAAACCTTTAAACCCTGGAGCTTTGGGTTACCCTAAGGGTCCAAGTACCTAATAACCATAAACTTACCCGAAACCTGCTCTTATTTACCATTTTCAAAACTAAAGTACCTAATGATTGAGTACTTGGACCCTCCGGGTGAAGAAGTTTTCGACATCCCTGCACACATCAACCTAAGCTGAACAAGGAGTTTTTGGCAGGCTCGTGACCTGATGGCAAAATGAGCTCAATCGTGATATGCGTATCAAAGTACCCCAGCTCACCTCAGGATGCTTTTTTGATGCTTGCAAAAATAGAAACATATCCTTTTTTGCAAAATACTGTA
>CAJNIZ010042576.1:29335-55142 GCA_905231905.1 Symbiodinium pilosum | reverse complement strand
TGTGGCTGCCTCACTTCCTGATGCGCAAAGGATGTTCAATCAAAACAGAAATGAGCTTGCCTAAACCCTAAACCCTAGATCCACACGTCTGCGTTCAATAGGGAACTAAATCCTCAAACTACCCTAAGCCTGAACACTCAACCCAGTACCCCCGCCCAGAATCATGATTCACGTTCACTGGCTCCCTTTGAAACTCAAGCCACGCCCGCCTTCCTCAAAAAACCTCTGACCTGGAAGCCGCTGGGCCACAAACTGTACACCCCCAAGGCCTGACACAGATCTAAACCCAAACCCCTAGGTTTTAGGGTGTTTTTTAAAAGCTCTAGGGTGTAGGGTATTTTTACACCCCTGATTTTTAGGGTTTACCGCTGAGTTTTCAGCAGGCCACCGGGTCAAAACCCAAAGCACGTGATGCGTACAAGCTGCATCGTGACTTTCGCATCAGGAAGTACAGTTCGCAGGCCGGCCCAGCGATTCTGGAGCAGGAAAACAGATTGAGGGTTTCAGGTTGACAGTTGCTGGCTTTATGACTGCGCTTGTTGCTTCTGCACCATGGCACCACGATATGCTTAGATACGTTAACCTGTTGAAGTCACTCCGACTTAAAGATTCTCTGGCAAGCTTCCCCGAAATCAGATCGACAGCTTCAAAATCATCCAACACGGTCCTAAACCCTGCACCTTAACCCCTAAACCCTAAATCCTTAAGCTGATACTTTGCACTAACCAGATAAACCGGCGGAAGCAGAAATGACTTGGCTGCGGCTCACCAATCTGAAGCAAAGCCCAGGGAGTATCTGCCTAAACTTCTGCGGTCTGCCCACATACTTGGGGGTTTCCCATAATTATGGATACCTTTGGGGGACCCCATAAGGAAAAGGGAGCTGCTGGTACACAGCTCACACTCAAGCGACCAACCGTCCTGACCTGCATGGCGGCCGGGAGGGTCACTCTCTTACATAATTAAGAATCTCCTGAGACCTAAGCCTAAGCCTAAATCCCTAAAACCGTAAAACCCTAAAAGCCTAAATCCCTTAGCCTCTTGCGTTTAGAGCTTCAAGCTTGTAGCGTTATGAGTCTGACGACAAGCCGTGAAGCAAAAGCTGCCCACAGCGGGCCGTTGGCTTTGAAAACTAACAACACCTCAGCCCGTACACCCCTACAGTCCCCCTTAAGTAGATAGAATATTAGGGTTATAATGGGATAATGGAAAATAAAATGGAGACTACTATTTAGGGTTTAGGGTTTGGGGGTATAGTCCCCCTTAAGTAGTTAGATAGAATATGGCTTTGGGTATATGATAATAAGATCCCCATATACCTCATACTCTATCTACTTAAGGGGGACTATAAACCCTAAACCCTAAATTCCTAAACCCTAACCCAAAATCCCTAAACCCTAAATAGTAGTCTCCATTTTCTTTTCCATTATCCCTTTATAACCCGCATACTCTATCTACTTAAGGGCGACTATAAACGCCCAGACCTCCTACGCCCCCCCTCCCAAGTCGACATCTCAAGCCCCCGAGAACTTGCCGAAGGTTTAGGGTTTAGGGTTTAGGGTATAATTCCTATATAGTTCTCATAGAATATCTTCCCTTATTCCCTACTAACCCTAAACCCTATGCTTCCTTTCTAAACCCTACAACCTAAACCCTAAATATTTCCCCCTTTTTCCTACTAACCTCCAGTAAGAAAAGGAAAATAAATCCACCATCATAACCCCAAAAAACTATAGTAGTTTCCATGTTCTCTTCCATTACCCCTAAACCCTAAGCCCTATACTACAGTAGTTTCCATGTTCTTTTCCATTATCCCTAAACCCTAAACCCTATGCTATAGTAGTTTCCATTTTCTTTTCCATTATCCCTATATAACCCCAATATATATTAGGGTGCCTTGCCCGTCCATGGCAGGCTCCAACCATCCTCCAGGTACTGAGAGGCATGGCAGGAACAACCATGGAGGTAGATGATGGTGCACCTTGATGGTTTAGAATCTGGGGTTTAAGGGTGGTGGGTTTAGGGCTTTAGGGGTTTAGGGTTTGGGGTTTGGGGTTTAGGGCTTTGGGGTTTAGGGTTTACGGCTTTAGGGTTTAGGGTGTAGGGCTTTGGGGTTCAGGGAGCGGGGGTCTTGGGCCCCAGTACGTGCAGGCACTTGGTGCGCCGTTGGTTTTGTGGGGTTCAGCGCGCTTTTCTGTTTTAGGAAGGTAGGAAGGATTCACTACCTGGAGGGTTTGGAGTTTGAAGTATTGAGCCATGATAGCCACGGTCATGTTAAGTGTCATGGTAGAACTGAAGGACGAAGGGGAGGCAATGCTGTCAATAAGCAGAATCATCCTGGCAAAGCAGGAAAAGGTGCGGGGAAAAAGTTAGGTGGGACTTGCCCGCGATTTACCAAGACCCGTCGAAACCATCTAGCTTCAGCTCCTGCGGTAGGGTTGATTTTCTTGCCACATCTTTTGCATCAGAACTTCTCTATCTTAGACCTCGGGCCTCAAACCTCAAACCGTGAACTTCAATTGAATGCAATCTTTCAGACATGGCTCTGTGCCCAGGCTTATAAAATTCTGATGCTTTGACTCTCGCGGCGACTTCTTAAGTGGTCTGGTAATGATTGCTCTGGCAAATTTCCTTACCAAGCCCCCCGAAGGCCCAATTATCCAGCGATGTCTCAAGCCTGCTCATTTCTAAACACCATGAAAAAACCCTGGCTACATGTCCTCACGTGAGCTATAAGGCAAGCTTCTTGCACATTATGGTAGAAGTGTTGAGAAACGGAGTCCTCTCAGCGTTGCCTGTTGCGAAGCTTTGACTCACAGCTCACAAGGTGAACCCCAGAAACTCCAAATCGTCCAATATGAAGAATTTCTCGTCAGCCCCCTTCAGAAAGATCATACTGCCTTCTACGCAATGTACATACAATGTTCCTGAACACGGAAGACATAGTCCCAAAATTTGAAACGCAGCAGCGCACCAAATGCTATCACGCAGCTCATGCTTGTGCCCCTTCTTGGGAGGTACAACCTGCGCTTGGCCATGCTGTGCTGTCAGTCTGTGGAAGTCTTTCTGGTTTTGCAGAGCTTGTGAAATTTTACGCGTATGGCATGGTGCGTTTGATCTTCACCGGGAGTGGAAGTTAATTCTGGCGCTAATTCCCCCTGGGCTTTTGAGGTGCTTCGCTTGTGTTGGAAGGTTGCGTTCCGAGTAGCCTTGAGTTATTCAAGGTCCTGACTACTTTTTGGGTTTAGGACTCGTAGAGATTTGAAATGTTGAGCAATGTGGCGGTAAAGGCCAAGGTTGGGCACCTGCTGGATAGGATCTAGAAGGACAGCCGAAAGTTTGGGTTGTTGGAGTAAGATGGTGTGGACTAGCTTATTGCAATATTATGACAAAGCTTACCATTGAAAAGCATTACAGTTACTTTGGGTATTGGGTTCAGGTACACATACGCATGTAAGCCAGCTCAGAAATCAAGATTTTAGATCTCAAATTCCTTTGGTCGCCTACTATGTAGCAGCTGGATATCAAAGTTGCCTCGGTCTTCGGCAATCAATGCATGGGGGTTTCTTAACCTTGCTGGCGCTTAGGGGGGAGTGGATCCGTAGAATAATTCCTGGTTCATCCCCTGTAACAGTCTCTAGATTCAATTCCCCACTGCCCCATCGAGCCCCCGTAAATTAATGGGGGAGCCACCCAGAACCCCAAACCCCCAATCCTACCTGAACCCCGCTGTACTTTAGTCCTTCTTCTGGGGACTGCCACCACAAGGACCCCAACTTTTGCAAGCCCCAACACTGCAATCCCCATAGAGCTCTCACAAAATGTAACTGTCCATCATTCCTGGGGGGGTATACTATGGTAAGCAAACGAAAATACATAGGGTCTAGGGTTTAGGTAATTCCTAAGGACTTAGGAGAATCTAGCAGGACAAGGACCGGGTTGTCAGGGCAACAGGGAGCTCATCTTTCGATGCTGAGGGCCAGGGTTCCAAGACTCAAGAGAGATGCTACTGTTGATATTAAGAATCTTACATGACCTTACTTTTCTATACTACCATAATTAATGCCCAAAGGTATGAGGTACTTAGGGCCAGGCAGGATCTGTAGTATCCACCGTCGTTGACGGCAAATATAATAAACTATGAACAGTACTCGGGCATGAAGAAGGAGTTGACATTTTGCTGTCGCCAACTGGATCGCCGGATATAGCGTTAGTCACCTTCGCATAGCTAGAAGGACAAGTTGGCAAAAGTTCTCATACGTTTACGGTCCCTCACTGATGCCGCCTACGCCGCCTAAAGCTAACCAGACCCCCTACATCCCTATACTGTCACGACTAAGCTTGCGCCACAGAAGCAGCACCCCAACAAGAAGAACAAACGCCCTAAACGCCAGCACGACGCAACCTCCACAGAATCCCACCGGGTCCATCAAAACATCCCTATTGAAAAGACAACTGAAATAATTCGCTTCACCCAGCCTCACCCCCTCCAGGAACTCTGTCCACTGGTACAGCGGCAGGTATCGGCGTTCCTCGTGACATCAGACATTTTGGTCGTGCATTGCTGCGGGCGCGGTGTACAGAACTCGTTTTTTGAGACCGTATTGGTAATTGAACATCCCCTACACGCGGCTTGGCACCCAACATGCCTAAAGCTGCAATGCAGCACTACCAGTCCTATTAGAAGAATAGTATTCATAATAATGATAGTAGTAAGATAATTATTGCTGGAAAAGATTTAGGTTGGGTCTTTGGGCAGCGGAGCTGGGGCTAGTCAAAGATCCCCAGAAGCAGATATCCAAGACCCTCTCCTCCACAAATGCTTACAATCATCTTATGAACTCTCTTTCAGACAGGGGAAAACCCCGAAAAGGGAAGGCCACAATTTAGAGACGCTGCCAGATAGAACCTTCAGCCCCCTTACCCTACACGCTGCACCCTTTACCTTCAATCCCTTAATCCGCAAGCTGTAACAGCCTCTACTCCGAAAACCCCACCACAACCTACAGTAACCCTGAAACTGCCAAAAACCCTCGACTTCATTCCACAATGGCGACATCTTACTGGCAAATATACCTGGAACAAGATTCCGAAATATCCAGGCCTCTACCCTAAAGACCAAACCCTGAACGCTACAAACACAGCTGCATGAGCACATTTAAGTGTATCATTCACTGTAATCACAGTATATACCCAGTTGAGTCCAGCCAAGTATCGCTTCCGGATCGTCCGTTCACAGGTCGCCGGTCTCAGCGAGAGTGCCCAGGACGATCCCTGTCTTCGAATTTGGGGTTTAGGGTTTAGGGCTAATGGTTTTGGGTTGCGGGTTTAGGGCTCCTCATGGCTTTATGGGAGTTCTGAGGCTTTCGTTTTGCGAGGTTTGGGGTGCAGGGTTTAGAGTTTAGGTCTGAGGTGTAGGGTTGAAGGTTCCCCCATGTCAGTGACGGGCACGCATGCAAGAGGTTCTGAGCATTGATGTGGGGACTGCGCGGCAGTACGGCGAGGGGTGCCAGAGCAGCTAGAGATCACTGCTGAGACCTTAAACTAACCGTAAACCCAAAACCCCACGTCCAAAGTCGAAAGCCAAATCAAAAGGGACCCTCCCTTCCACACCGCAAGCTTGCGTGGGGAGTACCTTGGCTTGAGAACATTGGAGTCCTTGCTTAATGTTTAAGTAGCATTAATAAAGGGGGTGACAATAACCTTTTGTTGCCTGCCGGTAAAAATCCCGTACAATCGAATTTGTTCTCGAACAAGTTCGGAGCCCAAAAAATATATAAACAAGTCCAAATCGCAATAATCAAGGGGTAGCAATAATGAAATTGTCCGGCCGGAAACGTCCTGATCTTAATAGATTCCCTTCTACTTGTCCCAATAACCTACTAGTATTACGAGCTGCACTACCTGGTCCTACCCATGTCCCCGTCATCCATTATTGCGACCCCCACCCTTCCGTAAGCCCACATCGCAAAACAAGTGGGGGGGGGGGATGTAGTTTTGTCACTATCCTCATTTGCGTTGGGGCTTGTGACTTCAGATCTGAGTGGCAGTGCTTCGGCTTGGGATTTAGGACTTATAGAGGTTTAAATCTATGAGCATCATCAAAGTCACCCCTATCATGTGCTTGGGAGAGCCGCTCCGGAGTCCGTATCATGATCCCCAACCCCAACTTGGAGACATTCCATCTGAGCTCGATACATTCGCATCAACCAAAACTGAACAAAATCTCAAAGCGTGCTGACTCGTACACGCCTAGACCCTACAGTTCGAATAAGAACGGGAATTGCTGCCGCAAGCGCATGAAATTTAACAAGCAAAACCTAAACCATATACCCGTAACTGGAACCTGATGTCAGCAATTACCACTGCGCCGCAGCCCTCTGTCTACTTCGGGCCCTCATAGGACTTAGTAACTACTTATACCTGGGCAACCCTCTTTACCACCATGTTCAGGTTACCCAACCTGTAGGTACGCTGGTCACTGAGCCCTAACCTTGCGTACAACTCGTTACACAGAACCAGCAAATATCAAATGTTGATCCCTGGCCTCCCACAGCAACGCCGCCCCTGCCGCACAACAAAGCAGGCGTCGCCGCCGCAACGGCACCATAGCGGACGGGCGAGGGGGGTGGGCCTTTGTAGGGTTTCCGGTTTAGACTTAAGATGACTTAAGGATTTAGCTGAAGACTTAAGATTCGGGGCTTAGGGTTTAGGACCTGAGGTTTAAAGTTTTTGGCTTATGGTGAAGCGGGGATCATGGGCATCCTTGTTGCTACTGTCTCGAGGAAATGTTCCAACATAGCTCGTATTACTAGAAAGCACTTTATGGCTGCTTTTGGAGACTCTTCAGATTGGAGATGTGGGGCTCAAGTATTAGGCATTGACATGTTACTCCCCAAACCTTAAACCCTGAACCGTAAACTGCTGATATTACCCTAATCCCCATACTTATTGGCTGGGGTTGGCTGCTTGTTGAAAAGAGACTTCCAGCGGATTCATTTGCCAAGCCAATTGGTGCCAGAGACTGTCCCTACATCTGCTAGCCCTGTCAATTTGAGCGCGCGTGAGTGTGAGTTGCGGGGCTTCCACAAACTAGGGGTGGGTCTCTGAAGGGGACCCTATAGTTTTCTGATGACAGGATATTAGGGTCTATCTTTCCACACCCGACATTAATGGAAATTACCATGTTAGACCTTCGTCCGACTCAGACGGGCGGGATGGGATCCAAGGATTTTGCTGTCTTGCCACTCAGGTTTCATGGTCGAGTCTTGAGGGTTTGGGGTTCATAGGGTTTAGGGCTTAGGATTGTGTTTTAGGGTTTGGGGCTTACTGCTTAGGATTTGGGGTTTAGGGTTGGGGTTTGGGGTTCAGGGCTTGCGGGTTGCTTACATGTCGGATGGTGCTCGACCAGAGTTTCGGATGTAGGGTTTAGATTCTTGACGAGGAGGTATGAGGGGAATCTGCGCCCTCACAGCTTCATCTAGGGCCAGATTTTCTGTAGGGCTTTGGGACTAGGGTTTAGGATTAGGCGGAGTCCAGGGTTCAGGGCTTAGGGTTTAGGCTTAGGGGTTTGGGCTTATGTTGTCGGGTGTAGGCTCGACGCTGATGGAAAGATGTTGGCAGCTGTCAGGACCATGATGGAGGTGCAAGGTCCCGTTATTGCTGAAAAGCTTTGCGCTCAAAACATGCTTCTTAAATGTATGTGATCATCAAAAATAAGGTACGAAGTATCAGAGGCAAGCACTATCTCACGAAGTTGTCATTGTGCTTGCAAAAGCTAGCGTCCACGCCACGCCCCTTCAATCATTTAGAACTTCGACAAGGCTATAGCGCATTGAGGAAATTTGCTCCACCCATAAGTCCCTACATATCAAACTTAGGCACTTCACTTCTCTGCACAGGAAAAGACAATAGGCCACCCCTGCTGCGAGACCTTCAGCCTCAGAAGCACTCACCCCCACTGATGCTAGCCAAAGCAGCTCGAACCACGATAGCAAAATACTCTGTTGTTCTAGACACTCTTCTAACCAGCAGGCTGCTCTGTACAAGGAACGCCCAAGACTCTGAACCCTCAATGCCGAAACCCAAACTCTGCACTGCCCCGGAAAGGCATTCAACCTGGAAGAAGACACTGTAAACAGGGCACCTTTCACGGTGCATGTTAGGTTGGAGAGAGGGCAAACCCACAAGCCCCATTGCCTTCCCCAAAGGAGCCCGCAAAACCGTGTTTAGGGCCCTTGTAACCAACCGGGGCCTGCTCTATAGGGACCCCCATACAGAGACCCCTGCATTTAAGGAATCCCCAGGAACCAATCTTTGCAGTCTGATAACGGAAACACGTCTTTGTCTTGGCAAGAATAGAAGGCTTTTGCCGAAATCTCCCATTTCCCCGAAGTGAAGGGACATGATTTCAGGGGGCGTATTATCGCAGGAACTAGCCGGTGGGACGCACATCCCAAGAACTGCCGAGCATAGCCCACGATCCATTGTGCACCTAAAGCTGTGAAAGGAGCGGCCAGATAGAGGCATCTTCACATGGGGCTACCTGATATGTGATGTAATATTTTTGTGGTCGCTTATCTGTCGTAACTATCATATAGGGTCCTCACAGACTATAGTAAGTGGCTTGGTGCTGAAAGTTTGGCAGGGAGTGCGCAGCTCTTTCAGACAACTGAAAGACAGGACTTCGTGGAGTTCTCCGAAGATTTATGAACCTTGGACTTCGTAGGATGTAATCAGAGCTTCTCTCTGGACTATGAGGCTTCGTAAGGTTCGTATTGGAGTGTCTGTGGCTGGACAAAGGCTATACCATCTCTATCTACTGACTTGGCAATAGGAAGCTCTTCCGCATTTAGGTAGCAACGCTGTGAAGGAGCACCATTACAGAGTGAGAAAGCCATCAGGTGAGGAAACCCTCAAAACTTTACCTGGCTTCCAAGGAATTCTGGAAGCCTGACAGCAATACTTCAGGATCAGCTGCCATACAATATCGGTCCCTACCAAGCCCTTTGCCAAATCTTCATGGTAATTACCTGAAAATGGGCCCTTTGCAGACTACTCTCCTTTACAAGGAGGCTACAGGAGGTTTCATGTCCGCTTGGGGCGAGGGAGGTACCTTCTTAGGCGACAGTTAGCTGAAACCCCAAATACTCCTAATCCCTAACAAGGCACCTACACTTTTCAAATAAAACCCTCTGCCATCCCTACGAGCCCGTTTAGGATCCCTATACAACACTGAAAAGTCTATAAACTTTGTGAAAGAGTAGTCTAGAAGCCTGAATACTTACAACAGTGTCACCTTGTAGCCCAGAACCTCTTCTGGGTTGCTGCTAAGGAATTTTAATCGAGTTAACACAATGGGTATGTATAGCAACTGATAGGACCCCCTACAATAGTAACTTAAACTAAGTTCCTTAACGTCAAACCCTAAACCCCAAAACCCTAAACCCTGAAATCTTGATGGCCCATTTTTGGGCTCCGACCAGGCCGCCGGCAAGGTGTACGGCAAAGCATGCGCTGCACCTGAGCTATCCAGGGATAAGCTAAGCTGTAGTCCCCCTTAAGTAGATAGAATATGGCTTTGGGTATTTTATAACAAGATCCCCATATACCCCATATTCGATCTACTCAAGGGGGACTATAGATCTTTAAAAGAGGTCCTCTACAGAATTGCTGTGCATAGTTATGTGCACGTGCGAACGTGCATATGTATATATATATATACATATATAATATAGATGTATGTGAGTGTCTATAGACTCTACGTACACATCTCCATCCTCAACCCTGACAGAACTGTAAGTCCCAAACCCCTCACGCTAGCTAGTACTCTACAACCTCTTCCCACACCTACACCTGAAAAAACTGTCCTGATCCTAGACCCTACTTGCGTTGAACCTCATCTAACTTGCTGCCAAAGGCACTAGAGTTCGCAGGGGTTCGGACCAGCCCTCTAGAGCTGGGCTGCGCCTGAAACACACCTGCTTAATTCAGGTTTAAGGGTTCAAGGGTTATTAATATAGGGTAGTATAAGGATAATGGAAACGAAAATGGAAACTACTATTTAGGATTTAGGGTTTAGGGTTATAGAGCTTAGGGTTAAGGGTTTGAGGTTCAGGGTTTAGGGCTCAGGGTTTCAGATTCAATGCCTCAGGGCATAGGGCCCATTCAAGCATTGGCATTATGTCTCAGAACCCTCAATCCAAAATCCTGAGCCAAGCCGAAAGCCTAAAGTCTGTATCCACCATACCCCACACGCGAAGCACATACCGCGTGCAAAGGGCCATTTTACCTTGTTCAACACTCTGAGAAGCCAGGAGCAGACCACCACATGGTAACTGGAATTGGGTGTGTCGGAATGCTCTTAAAGCGATTCCTCCGAAACCACGGACATCGGACCCCCCAAATTCAGTTCTTTCTCCATGCCTCGACCTTGAAAGCCGGTTCGTCCCCACAGTCTCGACGGGCACAAACGCAGCCTCATGAGCCAAAAGTCCAAATTCCTAAACCTTCAGTTCTCCTTAACCCCCAGCAACCCTCAACCACCAAGGCTTTAAAAAAAAAGCATTAACCCTGTTTCCATTCTATTATCCATTATCCCAATATAACCCCAATATAACCTAACCCATCGCATCCCTGACCTCGAATTCCCCAAAACACTCTTCCCTCCACCTTTTTCCCTGAACCTTAACAACCCCATGTCTATTAGCTCAATATCCCCATGTGTAAGACAATCCCTGAACGCTAAATAATTTAAAAGCAGACTGCCGACGGCACTCAGAAGAAGGGACCATCATGGCACTATGAGCGGTGACTAGGGGATGTTGGCCATTAACCCTAATCCCGAAACCCTAGATGCTGGACCCTAGACCCTAAACCCTAAACCCCAAACCCTAGACACTAAAAGCTAAACCCCAGAGCCTAAAACCTGGGCCCTAGACCCTAAACCCTAAACCCCTCAAACCCTAAACCCCTAAACCCCCAGAACCTAGAACCTGAGCCCTACACCCAAGCCCACCCCATGCGCCCTGCCTGCGCGGCGAGCTCACCCCGCCCGTCCGCTGCAAAGGGACGCCGGAGCATGGCGGCCTATCAAAAGACTTCCCGGTGCTTATTGCACACAGGCATAGAGAGAGAGAGAGAGAGAGAGAGAGAGATGTATATATGTATACACATATAGGATATGGGGGTGTGTACGCAGATATACATATACATATACATATATGTATATACATACACATATATATATGCGAATATGTATATCTATATATAGAAACATTTGTTTGGGAAAAATGCTGAATATGTGTATAGAGAGGGATATGGAAAAATGTATGGGCGTGTAAGTGAAGGTCCCCAACACCATTTCTGAAGCGGCTTTTCTTTACAAGAAATACTGAAACTAGAACTATCCGAAGAGTAACAAAACATGAAGCCAGAAGAGGAGCAGGATAGTACTTGAAAAATTGTCGTGCTTGAGACAATCGAGGGTCTAGTGCTCAAGACTGTTGCGGAAATGATGGCCTGGATTGACTGAGGTCTAGTGGTCAAGATTCTCTTGAGAAGCGCGGCACCTTCAAGTTTAGGGTTTAGAGTTTAGGGTTGGTTTACATTCCAACACTTCTAGTCTACCCAGCTGCACATCAAATATGTCCTCACCAAAGTTTCAAAATAACCCTTTACAGAATCACCCAACACTATAATAGAGTCCTATGGCATAATACAGGGCTCCATCCATGTCGAATAGCTTGTTAAGACCATGCCTCATATATCGTGCAGCCGAGGGAGTAGATGTCTGCAGCGAAGTCATACCTGCCAGCTTCCAACAATCAGGGACCTCCGAAGGTGGATGAAGGAACTCTTGCGCCACTTAGGAACATTTTGTAATGCATGAAAGAGCATATAGTGCCAAGGGGTGGTACAAGTTTGCTCCATCAACAACACGACACTTACACTTTGGAAAAGAAGTAAGAGGAGGAGTCCTTATCCCAGAGCAACCAAGAAGGGGACATCAAAACTTGGGAAACTCCCACCTCAAGCGAATTGAACAGCGGAGCCCTTGATACGACTCTCTGCGAGAGTGGGTCCAGAACTTTGGCTGCGGCTATGTTGATGGAAAGGGTAGGTTCAAGGCTTCTAAACATCAGGAATGTGAGTGATGTGCTGGCGTTTAGATCCTGCTTAAAAGCCATCTGCTGACCTAAACCCCCTATAGGACATAACTCTATGGAGCCCTATATCTCTATATAACAACTTGGCTTACTGGTTCTCAGTAGGGAATAAGGGAATATAATCCCTATGTAACCCCTCTAGAATATATTCAGCCTCAACACTGATGACAGAAGTCAAGTCAGGATTAAGGGCTTAGGGCCTAGGGTTTAGGGTTCAGGGTCTAGGGTTCAGGGCTTAGGGTTTAGGGCTTAGGATTTAGGGTTCAGGGTTTAGGGTGTAGGGCTTACGGTTTAGGGCCTCCTCCACCCAGTAATAGTGAGTGCTAAGGATAGTGGTGATTCTATTAGGGTCCTGTTGCGTTCCTTTTATGCCAGTATTACAGGGTGGGAGGTCCAGGGTGTGGGGTTTAGGGTTATAAACGTCTAGGGTCTTGACAAGATCCAGAGTGAAGTAAAGTCTGAATGAGCATGTTCCTGTGAGCAAGCTTGGAACACAAAGGTGTGTCTATACACAGCAGGCCCCAAAATAAGCCTAAATATCCTCGAATCCGTATCGTATGCACCCCAAAAAAAACGGACCCCTAATGTTTTGAAAGCCCTTTCCAGAGCCAAGGGTCCCAGAAGATTTTCCTCAATTCCTTAACACGGGATCCCCCAACAAGCATAAAGAACTCCCTTTGCAAACTGCCACATCATGCTGGTAGCTCCGGGAAAGAAGTTCCTACCTGCATGTAGCCTCAATGTAGTACAATGGACCTCAATTTCTAGAAACCCCCGAACATGCCTAACCCCTGTAATCGGCGTGTAATTGCTAGAAGCCCTTGAAGGGACCTCTATCTTGTAGGAAACCATCATGTTGATTCTGAGATCCCAACTTCTGACCCAACCAGACCTGTGCCATCGCTTTAGGAAGTCGGAGTTTGGGCCATAGAGCTCAGGGTAATAATGTGGGGCAACGGTCCAAGACTAAGAATGTGGGGTTCTGGGCTTAGGCTTGTTGTGCTTTTTATCGCTTACAGGTTTTAGGGCATAGGGTTGAGGTTGTCGGGGTTTTAGCGCTACAGGGATTAGGATATAAGCGACGAGTGTTAGGGTTGTAGAGGGTTTAAGGCTCAAGGGCTTCAATTCAGGATTCACTTACTGGTTGCTCGGTGAAGGAGGGAGCATGATCCCTGGATAATCCCTGTATAATGTATTCCCATATTCCCTACTAGGAACCAGGGAATTTAGGGTATGGGATTTCACATTCAAGGTCGATGCAAAGTCTCAACTTTTACAGGATGCCCAAAAAGTTTAGGCGTTTGGATTCAGGGCGTTCAGGATGCAGGCAAAAGGGCTTTGAGTTTGGGACTGAAGCCTGGGGGTTTAGAGTTTAGAGCTTGGGGTGTGTTTAGGGCTGTAAGCTTCTTGCCATTTGTGCAGAACTGGCAGTCATTTTCCAGGCAAACATCGGTGGCAGAATATGTTGAAGTTCGCTTCAAATTCACAACCTAAGGCCACGCAAGGGAGTGTAGCAGTGATGCCTTGAACGTCTGGCTGGGGGCCTTGAGTTGGGCAGGGTCTGTCGTCGAACAACCATAGGACCCTTTCTTGAAAGACGCTTCCACAAGGTCGGGTATTTACCAGGGGCCAGTAACCCTGCCTTCTCGGACGTGAGCAAATTCTGAACATTGGCTACTAAGAACAAGGTTCGAGCTGGCACTCAAGGGGGAGTGTGCAAGTTTATCCTTGATGGAGATGAGGTGCTCTAAGGTCGCAAAATGCAGGCTCCTAGACTGTATGAAAACCCACTAAAAGTCGATCTACCCAAAACAATGACCCACTACACAGTCATGACACGCCAAACGTGGCTAGCCGAATCGTCTACTGGTTTCGCAAGTGAAATGACTCTAACATGAACGTCTTTCGCAAAACAAGCCCTACAAGATAAGCACACAGGCCAAAATTGCCTTCTGACTCGCAAGTTGAGGGCAAGCAAACATGTTGCAGGCTCTCCTTGTCTAAGCTTCGAAAATGCAGACTACAATTTTCACCATGTTCACAAACTCTCCAAAGACCGCCTCCGGAGCAAGGTATCCCGGGGTTCCAATCTGCGTCCAGGCTCCAGCAACGGCCACCTGAGGTCAAGCACCACATTTCCTAAAAGCTTGTCTTGGGATGTTACAGAGAAATACGAGGACGTGAGAACAGCGCCTGAACCTGAGAATCCTTTCTGCAAGCTTCTGAATATCTTTCTGCCCTCGCTGAGGCAGTTTGTTGGTGCAGCTTGACACAAGGCGGGTCCCCGTACATGCTGCAAGTATCCAACCCACAAAGTTTCCAACAACATGTAGCGCCTAAACCCCGAACTTCTAAACCTTTGAGCCCAACAAGCTACCTAAGCCGGCCAAGCCTCAGATGGGCATTGGCCATTTCAAGGTATGTTCAGAACGTAGCCTACATCTAAGCAGATTTGGGAACACTGTCCATCACAACCACTACTTGGGGTGAAGTCGCGCAGCTTTTTTAGGTTGATCCCCGTCAGATTCGCCTTGGCGATGCCAAGATCACCCAGGACGGCTGTCTGCTCATCCTCTGATAGGAAGATATTCCTGGCAGGGGTTAGGGTTTAGGCACAATATTGACTACTTGAAGGTCTCGGGGCACTTGGTAAGTATACTTAACACGTCCTTAGCCATGTAAGAACCACCCCACCAGTAAATCTACATACTGCAGGATTTTGCAGGTACGGTGGATGGAGGAAAGCTTGCACCACCCAGGATCTCCAAAATCCCGGACTCATTTTTTCGGGTACAGAAGGTGCAAAGTTCCTCTGTGCGCAGCAGGGATCACAAGCTTGATGATTCATGATTTCCATAAGTATGGGGACCCAAATATAGACCCCAGATCCCGTAAACTACCCCCATTTTTTTGGGAAGCCCTAGACCCTAAACTCTAAATAATGGCTTGCATGTTCTTTTGCATTATCCCAATATCTCTCTAGGCTCCCTAGTAACCCCTTCTTAATAAGGGTACCTTCTTTCCTAATGTTCAGCTTTAGTCAGGCGACCCCGAAATAAAAAGGGAAAAAGGGCACAACCGGGTAGAATATAGACCCCTAACACCGTCCTTAGTATGCAGAGCCCCAAACTGTAATCCTGATTTTTGAAAACCCTAAAACCTAAACCCTGAACCCTAAAAACTACACCCCAAACCCTAACCTCAAAACCTAAAACCTAAATAGGTATTTCCATTGTCTCTTCTACTATCCCAATATCTTCTGATTGATGTTCCCGGCCAGGCACTGGGCTGTTCAGAGGGTTTTGGGATTGGTATAGGATTTGTGTATATAGGGTTCCAGGGCTAACATTCAGGCATTCTGGTTTAGGTTTTAGGGCCTAGAGTTTTCAAATTTTGAGATGGGGCCAGCGAGTAGGAATTAAGGTCTGGGGTTTTGAGTAAGAGGTTTCCGATCGTATTCCTTGAGATTCCTGCCATCTACTTTCGGCCCTGTAAATCGTTTGCAGCTGAGGATCTAGGATTCTTGCTGGGCGGCCGTCGCACTCATCATTAGGTGGCCTACGCTACCCTTACATTACTTGACATGGTGGTTCCTCATAAATCCGGAGCCCTCGGAGGCGCCAGAGGTTTTTTGTGGATTTGAACGGGACCATGGTACATCTTGTCAGACGCTCACGACTCCCTTAGCCTGATCCTCCCCTTTCAGGGACTCCCAGCTACCTCGTCTCTAGGAGCCCAGTCGCTTGAACAGCACGGCAAAGCTTGGGTCTTGAATTTCAACGCCTCAGCCAACCATCTTGAGGCCATCCAGCCTACTTGGGGCTCATGGGACTTCGCAAGCATTTGTAACTGGGTTATGGCCCTACTTACATGTAAGGTAACCTATGTAAGGGCCAGGAAGGGCTTTGAAGTAGGGTTCTATGCCCACCTGAGTGTAGCTACCAAATCCCATGAACCTCCAAGTATAAGAAGACCTTAAGCCGTAAACCCCTGGAAATGATTGTGCTGAACCTTCCAAAGCTGCCACATCTGACCCTTAAGCCAAGCACCCAGGAGGTCTCGCTCATCACCTTTTCTACCGAAAGCCCTTGATGCTTAGGTCAACATCCTCGGCCCCAAGCTACAAGACTCAAACTCTCAACCCTGGCCCGGAAGCCCAAGCACGAAACCCCGAATCCTAAACCCTGAACCCCAAGCCCTAAACCCTAAACCTTAAACCCTAGACCCTCACACATGCCGGCCAGACGCGGGCTTCACATCCCGATGCAGAATCGAGATCTGCAGCAGGTTTGTCAACCAGGTTAAGATCCCGGGGCTTAGGGTTTCATGTTTTAGGTCCAGCAAAGGAAACGAATGTAAAATGTTAAATCACCTGCAGTTTAGGGCTTTGTTTATAGGGCTTTAGGATGTAGGGCTTACTGTAGGGTGCACGAGGTCCTTGATCCTGAACCCTACCCAAAAAAAGGAACCATCCAAGGTCTCCTCTAAGTTAATACTTCTCATATACTCAGAATATACTTTATACTCAACCCCATTATACCCAACCCTACACCCTAAACCCTGGAAACTATAACTAATGCTTCAGGTTTTGGGGCAAGCTTAGTCGAAGCCCCTTGTCCAAAGGCGGGCCAGGCGCGCCTTGTGCAAGTAGGCTAGAGCACGAGCCACTTGGACAAGCCTTAGGAACCACATGGAGCTTGGGAGACTTCCTGCTGTTTAAGGTTCTGACTTGGGGTTTGAGAATTGCAGTGTTTCGGGTATGGAGGGCTTAGGGCTTGAGACTTGAATTCCTGGTGTTTACCAGGGAAGGGCTGATGGAGCTTGGGCCTGAAATTTTAGGTTCAGTTCTGTTGCGTGGAAGTGGGTTGTATGCGATGGATCGGTCTCGGGTTCTCTCTGCTTGGAACTCGCGGATCCCCTGGAAATCCCCTCCACCTTGGTCTTTGAACCATGACTGCACAAAAAGACAAGCCCATGCCGAAGTCTGCTATGAACGTTTTGGGGCTTAGACCTTAGGGTTTAAGCCTTGCGGCTTTAACCCTTAATCACGCCTCACCTCAGATGCCTGTATTGAAACACATGCAGCAGCTGCATCCTACCCCTGGCCCTGAACTTTGATGATACAAAAATCCTGTGCCCACAAATCCCTCAAAGACCCAGGGGTTCTGTACACTTTGTCTGCTCGGTATCTGAAACTTCTGTTACCCTAGTCAGCGCTGGAACTCTAAGAGGACGATTTTGGCTATGCGGAAAGAAACATGCATAATCCTTGGAGACCATCACCCCGCGGCGCTGCAAGGCGAGAGACTGAAACTTCGCCCTCAAAACTGATTCCCGCACGCCGGCAAACCATCAACTGTAAACCCTAGACACTATACTGGGTTGTTGGTAAGGAACTTAAACTAAGTTACTACATGACCGGGCAGATGGTTTTGTCGCATGTACATGTTTCTACATTGCGGAGGACGCGGAGTACTCAGAAGCTCATTTCCACTGGTCTGGCTAGCGGAGAAATCATCACCCTGGGATAAATTTCAAATCCTTTAATTGTTACAGACGGAGGACTTGACGTCTGTTTCTGGTGGAGGAGTCTACAGGGGAGGGGGATTGGCCTATCTTGAAGCGCAAACATGGCAATGCGACGAACTTTCCGCCCGCCGCAATATAATAAGGAAACCCCACTGCTTGCTTTTTCCCATATTCTGGTAGCTTAAACCAAGTTCCTTAACAGCAACACAGTAAACTCCCTTTACCCGGAACCTTCAACCCTAAACCCCAAACCCTAAACTCTTCTTCCCGGAACCTTCAGCCCTTGCCTCAACCCTGAAACCTCGACCTTGGGGCTTGGCCACCGCCAAAGGCTCGCCTCAAGGTGTAGGGTTCGAGTTTGGGCTTATACACTGTGAGAAAATCTATGTTAGGGGTTTAGGGTTTGGGGCTCGCTGACTATGTCCCACTTGTTCTGCAGCTAGTTTAGATGATCGAGATAGGCGCAGGCTTTTGGACACTGCGGTCGGAAACACAAGACCTCTGTGGCTTATTGCAAAACATGCTCAACATAGCTCAGCCCCTAAAATTCTTTATTGTGAGCGGTAATGGCGTAATGGATTCCTATAGCAGCCCCTGTATAATCACAGTGATATATCCGTTGCCAAGGTTTTCCTTCAGCAAGAAATTTTAGACCTCTGCAGGAAGGCAAGAGATTGCAAAACTTACTCTTATCCACGGGCTCCGGAGAAACCATTGCATGGACCCAGACTATTTGTGCCCCAAAACCCAAAACCCTAAAGGAACCCAAAAATGAGAAACCCGTACTGCTATATTCCCCCTTCTAGAAAGCCCAGCTTTTCTGACAGGCTGGTGAAGATGAAGCAGCATGGCCTTATTGTTGATGGTTGAGGGTTCGGGATTTAGGGTTCAGATGGACACCCCATCCAGCAACTGTAAGGGATACAGGTCACTATGTTAGTGTCCTCTTATATGCCTATTATCTCACTATTAATTACGGGGCGGAGGGCGGAGGGTCCACCTAAAGTATGCGTTTGTGATGTGTGGAGACTTGATTGAAACTGCCAGGCTGCCGACCAGGCCAGTGTCGCAAACAATCACGGCTTTTCAGTTTTGTGAATTTTCTTGGCTTCCATAGACCTTAGACCCTAACCTAAACGCTAGACTCTGTTAGGTACTGCATTAGATTCGAGGGCCAGGCTCGGCGGATGTGGTATGGCTTCTACAGGGATAAAATCAAGGACCTGTAGAACTTAATGTAGACCCGTGATTGATAAACCCCCGCCGTTTAAGGGTCTCAGTATTCGGATCCCTATGTTCATCGTTTTTTTAAAAAAAATCAGGGTCTACACTACTCAACTCTACTTAAACATTTCTCGACGAAGCCCTCAGGAATTAAACATATAACGATGGTACTTATACTGAAGATAACAAAGACAATGTGCGCATGCCTTGCCGATGATTTTAGCTCCAAATGTGCCAATATTCAGAGCCCTCTTAAAACCTAAACCTGGCTAAGACCGGCATCCTAAACTCGGACCCTACGGAAGCCACCTTTTGAAAGCAAAGTCCTGCAGCTTTGTGGTGAGTATCAGATCCCACGAAAAAACTGGCCCGAAACCCTCAACCCTAACCGTAAACGCTACAAACCCCATACACCCTATCTATCCAACACCCCATGAGCTACATACTCCCGGTCGCCTCCGCGAGTCGCTGGCCGACCTCGCGGCATCGGCGGATGACCTGAGACGTGGACGGCAAGAAGTTTTTGGCAGGTCGACAAGAGTTCCAGAGGTCATGATTTACAGGCCTTAGGGCTATAAATACACCGAATAATGGAGAGCGAAATGGAAACGAAACGACAGGACATGGATTTACGTCGGCTTCCTTATGGGGTTGGTACTGTAGGGGCCTAACCAATCAGAACAAGGCCTGGGGGGGCAGATTATACCATATGTGTATAAGGGTTCTCAGAGGATAATACTTGAAACGACTCAGAATTCTACATTCTGGTTTAGGGTGCAAAGGTTGAGGGTTAAGCTGTTCAGGGCTTAAGATTGGGGTCTAGGGATTTGGGAGAATCGAATGGCCCAACTTATTGAAAAAAATGAGTAATCTAGGGGACCCTAGAGATATTATGGAAACGGCACTCACAGTCACAACCTGAGCAACAAAACTAGCTGTACATGCGATGGTCAACGTACTGAAACAACTCTTCATCCAAAAAGAATTGATCAAGAGTACGGCCGCATTACATCGCTATGGCCTCAGGCTAAACCATCTTTGGTATGAGGACCACGCAACGAGGACCCATGCTTGCGGCCGCGAATGCGTCCCGAAAATGGGAGCCAATCCCAAATCCGAGGCCATAAACCCTAAACCCCTAAACCCTAAATCCCTAAACCTACATTCCGAAACCCTAAGCCACAACCCTCCGTCCCTCTGGCTTGACAAGGCCCTAGCTCCCGCAAGATCTCCGCCTTCCATCAGCTGCATTACCTGTCGCCCCGCGGTTACCCCAGGATAGAGATATGGGCTGGCTGGAAAAGGATGACTTCATCATGTGATAGGGCCAGAAGAAACGTAGTTCGCTAGATGGCTTTTGAAGGTCTATGTGAGGATGGCACGAGCTGAATACTTCCGAAGCTTGGGTTTCCGGTGGCTTTATGGTCAGAAGCTGGGCAAGTCAGGCTCAGACAAATCCTTTCTGCAGATCCATTGGCCCGTTTAGACACACCCATCTTGCCATACCGATCGCAACGAAAACTTACATAAGGAGGGGCAGTTAAGGAGCATAATATGCTGCAAAAGGTCCCGGAATCTTTCGTAGCATGTGATAGCTGCTCTGCCAACATCACCTTGTCCTCAAAGATAGCTCCGTTCAACAACCCAGCCCTTGCCAAACATCCTTCCTGGGCGAGGAGGCCTGAACCTAAGCCAGAATCGCTGAAGCTTGCACCTCAAGCGAGCTTCGAACCCCGATCCCCAAGGCCCAACCCAGAACCGAATCCCAAACCCTACACCCCTTCAGACTTGTTAGACGGGCGAGGACTTGAGTAAAAAACTACCGCTTGCTACTTCTTGCGAGACCCTGAGGCCCTGCACCTTGAAACCCCGTGTTCTGGGATGCGCGCTATGTGCATCTGCTCAGGCCCAACAATCAAGTCGAAGAACCTGCTGGCGGCCAGGAGTTTGGGGTTTAAAGGTTGTTGGACTCCAGGGCTCTAGGGTATCGAGTCAGGGCTTTCGGCTGGACATTTTTTAAACCATCCTCTGAGAGGATGAATGTAGGGTGTAGGGTTCAGGGTCAATGTGCATACTTGCTGGAGGAGGGGCCGGAGGAGCCGGAGTAGCTGGCAATTTTGCTGCAGAGGTTTTTTTCCTCAGAAAGGCGGACTGCGAGAGGTCCATTTCTGCCTCATTGAACCGAAAAAATACAAAACGGGAACAAAGACTGATCAGATCAAATCTTCCTAGGGTGGATTTTCTGTACTGTTGGCGATTGCCCCAAACCCCTGCACATCCTGAACCGGAATTGTTGCTGCCTTTCAGTAGGCTACATGTGGTGATGACGGTATAAGGTCGGAAGGAGCCTGCTCATGAAATCTCTTGCTCAGCCCGCCGGTACACATTCCCAAGTACCCCCCCCCCCGGCCTCACAATGTGCGGATGCTTCAAGCGGCGTAGTAGGCACGCCTCCGCTGCCAACCAAGGACGGCATAGCGTTTAGGCAAAAGTGGTTGTGACAACCCCCACAACCCCAAAATAGCCCCAGGTTTAGAGGACAAGAGTCGTTCTAGAGTTCCGGGGGTGGCAGACTTCCATCGTTGTTGTGATGTTGGCTGCTACTGGTCTGACAGTTGCTACAAAGACTCCTACTGCTACGAATACCACCCGCGGCGCCACCGCCACAACCAAGCAGGCAATCCCAAAGTCAAGCCAGATCCCAATGAGTCAGACACCCTAGCCGGAACCGGAAAGATATCTTTACACACCTTGCAGATAGCTGGCCGAAACCACTTCCTGGAGCAAAGTGCGTTCGACAATGAGGAAAATCAAAACATCCACACAAATTTGCTACATTTCCAGACTTCGGGTTTAAGCATAGCCCAGACTTCTGGGGCTTGAGCAGAACCAAGAGTGATCTTGACACAGCCCCAAAATGCCTCCTGCGTAGCTTGGTGCTTCTCCTGGGTGCAGGCTTAGGTTTTGGGCTTTACGTTTGAGATCCTATTTCTAGAGGGTTTGGGGCTTGCGATGTGATGTTCAGAGCCATTTAGGGTCTAGTGTTTGGAACTTCGTGTTTCTCAGGCTGGCACAGCTTGTAAGTACGCTGGCACTGAATCCTTGCATCACCTCTGCAGGATAACCAAGATGCTGAGAGACTTTAAATTGCGGATCTGAGCCCCCATCCCAGAAATATTGTTTTTTACTGAAAATCCTGCATGTCCTTTGTATACTGTAGTACCAGAATTCCCAATGTATAAGGTACTTAGTTAGGGTCACGCAGGAATTTTAACATCCACTGCATGACTCATGCAGAACCTAGGTATGTATGTATTACGAGACACGGAACAGTCGAGAAACGAGTGGACAACAATATGGACATGAAATGAAACTGAGATGGCTAAGGGAATTTAGGATTTATGGGTTCGGCGGGTGTTTCGATGCCACTGATATCTACAATCGCATAACAGACTATAAGATATCGGATATGTTGGCATAACTTTTGCTTTCCCTGCATTCTGCAAAAGCAGGGCAGCTCGGACCAGACACCACAAAATCTTCTCAACTACGGCCCAGCCTTCCAAATCCTAAACATTTGTCTTCCTCCCAAGTTGCAATGCGAATCTTCATCATCGTAAGCCCCGAGAAATCTCTACAGAGGCCCATGCACACATAGAATCCCAGCAGCGACACGGTGTCATGCTTCTTCGGAGTGGTAGCTCTCCCGACCTGAGCCTCTATTCCTACCTCACAGCCCTGAACCCTATCCCCCAAACTGGGTTGCTTTAAGGAACGTAAAGTAAGTTACCTCGATATGGATATGTAGTGAACAATACAACTTCCTGGCAATGGTAACTTAAGGCAAGTTCATGAGCAGCATTTAGGCTAACCTTAGCCTGATCCCCAAATCGCAAACCCTGCATATTAATTAGATCTTCCCTTGCCCCTCTAAAGGGACACTATGGGACCCTTGTATAGAATTAGATTATAGTTACCCTGAACCTCCAAGTTGCCAATCCTAGACCCTAAACCATGAACCCTAAACCCCAAACCTTAAACCCTAAACCCTAGGGTTTGGGGTTTAGGGTTTGGAGTTCAGGATGCCCAACCCTACACCCTAAACCATGACAGTCCTTCGCAGAGAGCTGGCCGACCTCGATGCATTTTACAGCAACGCGGTGGCCGGTGGTGCGCTCCGTCGCCTGTCACGGGCTTAAGTGTAGGGCTCAGGGTTTAGGGCTTGGGGTTTAGGGTTAGTGTACAGGGTTTAGGACTTACGGTAAGGTTTGGGGTTTAGGGGTTAGGGATATGACCCCATTACCAAGAAATCAAATAGTAGAGAAACTGAAGAATGAAATGGAAATTGGCTTCAGGCTTAAGCGTGCAGTGGTTTGGATTCCAGTTTAAATCCTAGCCGACCTGAAAAGACGGCCCATTGATTGCAGAGACCGGCTGCATGGGGTACCATGTCATTTTAGGCTTGGGATCTGGGATTTGAGGTTTCAGGGTTGTATTGTGCGTCTTCCCCATATAGTGGCCCTAAAACAGACCCTAAAATCAAAAACCCTAAACCCTGAATAATATGTGGCTTTTTCCATGTTCTTTTCCTCTATCCCTTTATAAGCCTACTTTATACCCTACATTTCCATAATCCTTATCATGGGGCCAGACCCCCACAGGTAGGATTTGGGATTCAAGGTCAGCTTGCCTAGCTGCATGGTAAAAATATTAGCATGCTCCATTTGTAATCCTCTCCCCCTAATATTAACCCTCAATATAAAATACTCCCCATTGTGAGATATTAAAATATATGGTAGTATTTGATATTGGCGGGGTTTAATATCAGGGGGAGAAGACTGGGGTGTATTGCTCACGCTTTAGGGTTTCTCGGGAGTATACAAGGCACTAGGAAACCACGTCTTCGAAAAAACATGTGATTTGCAGCTTAGTGTCTTCTTACGGAGATGATGGCCATGATTTTTATCTCCGCAGGCACTGTGACGAGTAAGCGCCATGTAGGTGCCCTTATCGCCCGCAATAGCCCCTACCATACTCCCCTATGTATCGCCTTTCAAGGAGTTTAGACTGTAGCTCATCTGAACCCTAGACCAAAAACCCTATATGACCCCCTTTAAGCTCATGTTACTTTGGGAGAGGGCTGAAGGCGCCGCTTTTCGCCGTAAGTCCTTGCATGAAGATCGGGGCAAAGCAGCGCCGAGCCGACTTTTGAACCCAAGAACCGGGATTGCAAAGGGTTTTCAGGGTTAAGTGTGTTTGGGTTCAGCATTTGGGTAGTTCCCAAAATTAGGCCCTAAAATAAGGCTGTGATGTATTGAGCTATATTGCGTCCCCCTGTGTAGGGACACTACCATTTCTCTAAGGTTAAAAACAGGAGCCCCAGCATGAACCCATAATCCTGGGGACCCTCAGGAGTTCAATAGGTCCCCTATAGAACCCTCCCATTCCGGCTAAGGGGGCGCTCATACTTCCAAACATAGAATTTCAAAGTATCGGGCTAGGAGTCCTGGTTCTTGGGCTTGGGAGTTTGGCATGTAAGGTTTGCTTGGGGTTTGGGGGTTTAGGATTCAAAGTTCAGGGTGCTGTATGTCAGCTTCCACTGAATGAAGCTACCAAGTACCAAGCTGTAGAAACCTTTCATTGAAGGCTTTCGGGTAAGCCTGGACTAAACTTGCCAATCCCGGGCATCTGTGCAAAGTTGGTCCAACACCGGAACTTTGTGCACCGAGAACAAATTCTACCGTCGCTTACTGTACACAGGAATGACCAAGTGGTCCTTCGCCGAATGGCAGGGCATCAAAACCGGAGAGCGTTTAGGGCACAGTTTTTCAGAGTGCTGCAGAGTGAAAATCTAAGCATCAAAGATTCGCATATGACGTGCCAGAACGGATTGCTTGACTAGAGTCACTAGAGGTGCTGGCAACATCATCACAGGAACCATCGCGTGTTCAGAAACGCACCCATGAGCTTTTCCGCCCTGTCGCTCTCTTCGGTATCCCATGTCTGCCCCGCACGCTTCAAATGGCACCCTCTCAACATCGAATCCAGGGCTGGGGCGCAAGATTGTCCTTCTGGCTCTTGGAACTCAGATCTCGCTCTAAGACACCCACACCTATCCATCGCTCCAGAATCTTTGCTTTTACATGCAGCAGCCAAACACCGGCCCCGGAAACCTCATCGCAGCGGCTACCAGTTAAAATGTAAGCGCAACAAGAGTTTCCATGTCGCTCCTAAGCTCCCGTAAGTGTCAAGTCCCTCACCATCAGGCGGTCTATGAACATTTCCATCAACCAGAAGGCCCGAACTTGGGATCATACTTGAAGTTGATTGACTGTCGCCATTTGTGTATCATTCATATTCAACTCCCTGAAGACTGATCCCCAAACCTAGAACTTTTGGACCCTGCGCCCCTGCCCGCGCAGTGTCGAGAGAAACGTGCACCGATCCCGAAGCCGCACCGCACTTCCTACATTATGGGCTATTAGACCCTAAAATTCCCTATTGGGACCCCTATTAAGGGTGGATTAAGATACCCTTAGGGTCTAATAGCTGATAGTGGCAAGGCCTACTGGAAAAAAAAAGGTGTTAGGGGAAATCCCGCACTTGGGTTCTTTCACGGATTCATCCTTTAGCCCTAAATTCCGAGAAAGTACCACCGGCAGGGGTGATGTGGGTGATATTTTCCAGAAAGAACTACTGCCTGAACACACAGGAACATGCCACGCACACTGAACTGCCGTTTACAGCCTGCGACCCCTCCATAGTCTCAGCAAAACCGCAGTCAACACTCTACTTCATGTCAGGTTTGGATTCCCAGAACCCTAAATCCTATACCCCTATATGGGGGTTTCCCAAAATTATGGGTACTGCTGGTGTGAACCAGCAGG